>ML431588.1:0-23680 GCA_005239525.1 Nicotiana knightiana
AATATTTTGTGATTGAATGAAATGCAATTCTAATCACTTTATATAGAATGCCTGGCCGGAGAATTTTTTTTTTTAATTTGTATAGCGTCAATGTAGTAAGCACTATACGCTTTTTGAATTATTGGTGGGCCCAGGAAGCAGGTATAACGCCACAGTACAAGGCGCTATACAGGTATAACGCCGGATACTATGGCGTTATACATGTGTCAGAAGGTATAACGCCACATACTATGGCGTTATACCTGGTCTGACAGATTCAGAAGGTATAATGCCATAGTATATAGCGCTATACACTAACGGCACAGTTACCGTTAGTGTATAACGCCATATACTATGGCTTTATACATAGATCCGTTCTATATTTTTTTTAGACCTATTTTAATTTTACTTGTGCAAAAAGAACCTATTTGGGTTCTGCACCCCGAGAATTTGGGTCTTCACCAAGTCTGATAATCAGACGACAGAATAGCGCATATGAGCCACTCCCTTTTTTTTTTCTTCTTAAATCTTTATAATAGTCTTTAAGTTCACATAAAATTCTTAAAAGTATGTCTCTGTCTAAGACAAACTAACAGAATTTTTGATTCTATTTCTAAGGCTACATAGAGCCGCACCAACAGTGTTCGGTTAAGCCGAAACTATTCAACAAACAACAGCAATCATTGATGGACTCGATCAAATCCACACACGGATTAAACCAAATAACAATACCTTAATAAATTAATAAGATTCTCACAAACATCATAAATAACATACACAAGAGTCCAATCACGATACTCTTATTAACATGAATACGATTAATATTGTCAAGTAAATTTGATCACCTATTGTGATATTTATTTGACGTAAATTTTCATCCAATCTTTTCAGTCATAGTCTAGGAATCAAATAAATCTTATGGCTCTGATACTAATAATAATTAAAATCGAGTAACACGGACATTGAATTTGTGTACATATTAACAACAACGAAAGTTTTTGCACAATCTATTCCAATCAATTATCCAAATCCGATTTCGTCTCTCTTGGAAATGAAATTCTTGTTCACGGTCTAAATACCTTATTTTTGTTTATCACAATGTGTTTTTTTTTAGGGAGAATCACTTCAATGTGTTTTTCTCTATTGAGGAAGAAAGATACATAAAGGAGACAGAGGTTTCAAGAAAAAAAGTATCGCTCATACAATCGCACGTTCTCATTATTTTTCTAACATGCAGCAATTTTTTTCTTTTATTTATCTGCGTTTTAACTCTCTACATAACCTCTTTTAGGTTTTATATCCTCCAATAATACTTGACATCGATCATGATTGACTGATCGACTATGAATTTCACGGGTTACTAATCGATATCGATCAAATCACTTTTTGTAATGCTCCTTCATGTTTAAGACCCATACAATTTACATAGTAAACTGTGACATAAAGAGATTGAGGGCAACACTGACTATGAGGCCATTATATTCAATTTTGTGTAACACTATATTTCAATGGTAGAATTTTGATAACTGTCGTCTCAGCAAGAATTCCCAATTATTATCTTAAGCATAGTTGTTTTAGCAATCAAATACTAACGCTCTGCCGAACCAAAAATAATATTCGTAAAGTTTTCATTTAAAAAAAAAAAGAATAAGAAATCTTTTGGGTTTGTTTCATTATTAACCATGCACTTTGTTTGGACACGAAGTATAATTTTGAATTGGACGTAATTAGGGTGTGTGAAATAGCTAAATTTTGGTTTGTCATTTCCAACGAATTGTAGAGCTGTGTGATAGAAACCTGTACATTAATGTCGGGATAGTGAAAAAAGGAGTCTGAAACAGACAAAAAGTTGAAAGGAAAAGAGTCATTGGCGGATGTGCCATTCTTCTCAATTCTCCACCCACTCCACTTTTAGGAATCCCAATTCCAATGACTAAACCGCGTCAATGTAGAAAGTTTAAATGAAAAAGCCCCAAGGTAGGGTCAAAATCTGTATCCCAAGTCATCCCTTGATCAAGCCTATGACATAAACTTTGTGCTCTTTTAATTTAGACATTTGGTATTCAAAATTCATCCAAATTATGCCCAGTAAATTCACTAAAGTACATGTTATTAAAAGTTTTTATTCTTACCGTTTGTATCCAAAAACTCCGATTTAAGTGAAGGAATTCTAGTTATTTCACTGCATTCTCTTGGTATGTTAATTTATGCATTTTCTTCTATAATACTACAAGTAAACCTCGGTTTTCCTATGAAGACCAAGAGTATTGACTCAATTCAGTCTTTAAAAGCAACTATAGGTAAGAATTATTTTTCACTCTAGTGAAAAACTTTTCAATGTTCTGCGCTTTACTTTTATGGTCATAATTTGACCCGATTCACCTGTTAAGATGTTCTCTAGAAATTAGTAAAGAATATTATATAACACCATAATCTTCATAATGAAATGTTTAGAAATCACGATTTTAAAGTTGTTTATCTTAAAATTTGAGTAACAATTTAAATTTATAAAGAGGTTTTAAAGATATGTGGTTTAATTCAATACTAATTACTTTAACAAAAAAAGTAAGTATATGAGTTGAATAAACAAGTTAAATCAAACCAGTACATGAACAGATTTCTTCCCTGAGCCCTAAGGTGACCTCGAGAAGGACCTTGATGAACAGTAGAAATAAACAAAGAGAATGTAATAAAGTTAAAGGACAATTTCTGATAGATGAGTAGAATTAAAGGTGCATATTATTTGCCAATGATTGATGATCTTTACAAATGATTGGGGTCCCCTTTATATAGTAGGAGAATCCTAATAAGGTACATTTCTATTTACAGTAAAGATTTTATTAGGACAGTTGTGTAACCACCTAGTACGGATTTGTACTAATTCGTACAAATGTATTCCAAAATTTACGCCATAATTTTGGGGATGTGACGAGAATTTTGATAAACAAACTCATAACAGTATTGTATTGGAATAGGTCGTACTTGACTTTGATATTCCTGGGGTACTTAGGTCTTCGAGCTTCTTATTCTGCCTTCGAGTCCGAATTTAATCTTTATAAAACTTATGCCCTTATTGCAGTCTCCCAAACCTACAAAATCGGATGCATATAATTTTGACCGTATACAAAAGTCTTCGAAGTAGGGAGCAGAGGTTCACAAGGAGTTGACTGAAAGCAAAGCATTTTTTCGATCAAGTCAAATAAAGTGTAACGACAATAAAATAATACTAGGACTGTAAAGATGTAAATTCTCTTTCTTGAAAAATATGGAGTTTATACAGTTAAAATTTTGATTTTTTTCTTTTTTTTTACGCTATGATGTGACAAAATTTCACATACGAATCAAATTGACCAATTTTCAAACTGAATCCATTACCATGGAACTGTATGCGTCAAAATCAATTGAGGATAGAGTTGTGCAAAAAGGAAGTGAAGAACAACTTGCAAATCATTACGAATGGCGTGGTCGTGATCAACCAGTAATTGCATGAACCAAACAGCTCAGTAACCAGTCGTGAACGAGGTCGAGTAGTATAGCTAGGAATAACAACTAGTTTTGTACTGATATCTTTAGAGGAAATATTTCGCTGAATATTATCTCTGATTGTACTTTAGGGTTGCTGGGAATATCCATATAAATGTATGGAAAGAAGGGGAAAAAACATGTAATATTCTATATGATAAGAACACTTGTAAAGGGATAAGCTCTCACGGAAAATACAAAGAACTACTTTTAGAAAAGATTCAATCTTTTGGGGATTATCTATTGTCATTTCCATCAGATCCAAGAAAGTGCACAATATTCCCTTATACTCTTGACATTCATCATTGTCAGAGAAAGGAACCCGTCACCTTCTTCAATATTGGGTAAATCACTACTAGAAAATTACAGATTTTCGACGGTCAAAACGGTCGGAAATCACGTATTTCCGACTATTTTCCGACCGAAATTGGTCGGTCGGAAAAAAGTTGGTCGGAAAATAATTTCCGACCAAAGTGGTCGCATATTTCAAAAGGTCAGATAAATAAAATTTATTTAATTTCCAACGGTATCCCTCGGAAATTAAATAAAATTTTATTTTTTTTAAAAAAAATTCTGACCGAATCTGTCGGAAAATTAATAATTAAAAATTAAATTTTATTAAATTTCTGACCAAAGCGGTCGAAAATCTGGGAATTTATGGTTAAATTTGGGCAGTTGTCCGACTGTTTCTGTCGGAATTCAGTCGGAATTTATGGAACACCACCTGTCAAACTATACAAACAAAAAATAGCAAGCAACAATATTCCTTATCAACAATCTAAATCAACCATACATTAATACCAACAATACCAAACATTAAACCTAATAATTTTAGGCATAAAAACATCCAAATAGTAGCCTAAATTCAAGTTTAAAAGCAATACATAAAGTTGTCTCTCACAATCAAGTTTACCAATCAACCAAAACATCACAACTAAACTACTACACATCAGATTCAGTTTGTTCATCGTCAGATAAATCAAGCCCATATTTACTCATGAATTTCTGCATCTTAACAAATGTTCCGTTTTGGGAGTCCAATCGTTGCTTCAATTCACGAATTTCGTTTCTCATATCTTCCATCTGTTCTTGATTTTGAGGAGAAGAATTGACTAAGAGTGGGTTTGGATGACCTGTAGGTCGACGTACTCCTAGTCCATAGACTCTACCTTTGTTTACTCCACCCGCTGCCTCTTTCCACAATGAAGTCATATCATCAGGTGTTGGTTGAGTTGAAGGAGGCTGAGTTTGTTGCCATTCTTCCAACCTTTTATTATAATCTTCCTGAAATGAAAAACATAACTATTATGTAAACAAACTAATATTAATAAACCATAAATAATTATGAAGTTAGAATTTTACATATGTGTGACGTACGCGTCTCCACCCAGTCTCCTCTTGTACAATCCTTCTTTTTTTTTTATTCAACTCCTCGAAGACCTCTGTGTCACTCATATATCGCCCTCTTTCCTTTTTCTTCATAAGAAAAAAGATGAGTTAGACATTACAAACGTAAAATCTATATGTAAATTTTATAAGTAATTATTATTTTTACCTCCATGTTTCAAAATAAATGCTTTAATGTCTTCCATACAACAAGGGCAAGCAAACTTTCCAGCAGTCGACCACCCGGACAACATCCCATAAACAGGAAAATCATTTATAGTCCACATCAAAGCAGCATGCAATCTGAAGTTTTGTTTGGTTGATATATAATATGTTTCCACACCTTGATGCCATAATAATTGTAACTCATCAATCAAAGGTTGCAAGTATACATCAATCAACATTATGATCCGCAATGGGGCTACCCTTACCACCAAAAGAATTATGAAATTTAACATCATCTAAACTAGCATGATTCTCCCCGTGAACAATCCATATATAATAATTTTTTACAAACCCTTTCTTGTAGAGATGTATTTTGACTTTTTCTGATTTCAATAACTTAACACACTTACATTTCACACAAGGACACCTAATCCTTCCTCCAATAAGAAAATCATCAAGTGTTTGAGCCTTAGCAATAAATTCAGTAACCCCTTCAATAAATTCATCTCTCAACTCCGCACGATTAGGATGATTTCTATTATACATCCATATGCGATGCACAAATTCCATCTACACAAATAGAAATCTATAAATGAGATATTTAAAGGATGGGAACATTCATATATTCAAGCAAAGGAAATTGAAACCATCTTACCCCACTGAAAGAATTTGCAGGATAAAGTCAAATCCATAGTTTACTTTGCTCATTTTTTTAGCTAAAAAAAGCTGAGTCACTGACTTTTCTTACTCTAAACAAGAAAAAAAAAATATTAAAAAAAACTAATTATTTTGTACTTTTTGGAAACTCGAAATTTTTTGAAATTTTTTCAAACATGATCATATTTCATAAATGAACAATATTTCAAAAAATTTTGAAATAAATAAGCCAAAATCAATGAACATATTATTAGATTCAAGTATTTGATCAATCATAACGCATTTGTTTAGTATAAGAAAAAATAAAATAGAACCAGAAAATAGTTCTTCTTAACTTCATGTCCATTTTTTAATGGTATTTAGAGTTTATTAAACGCATTTCTTTCCATCGAGCAATCCCTTATTGGCTTTGTCATTTTTTTATAGTTGTTTCCTTGCTTTTAAGAAGTTGAACTGTCAAGCATGGCGGATGTACAATATAAGCTATGGATTCAACAAAATTTAGTACATAAGTTGCTCTATTACATCATATTAATATATATAGATATTGGAATGTTTTCTTAATTCCAATTCCAAATAAGTTGGATTTCGACTAAATGAATCTTTAAAAATCATCTCAGCCTTATAATATTGGTAATTGAATTTGTTCCTTCATTTATATTCGAGACCCATTGTTTCCGGAAGCTGCTACTTCTTCCGTTAAAAATGAACCAACTTCTCTACTTCTATCGAATCTGGCAGCAATCAATTTCTGCTCTAATTGCAATTTGAATCAGCTTATTTTAGTTGAAATTTCCAAAATAAAAAGAATGTGGTCTAAGGTTGTAGAGCAGCTGAATATTTTCTAACCCAAAAATGACAAAATCCACATTAAATCATTGTAAAACAGGTATAAATCACATCATCAAGATAATAAAAAGGGATATATAGGGAAAAAAGGAAGGAAGGAAGAAAAGGTTAAAGGAAAGATAGAAAAATCATGGAAAACACTAAAAAAATCACGGAATCAGATGAGAGAAACTTACCTGGTAGTGGAGGGTCTCGACGGAGCTTCAGTGGCACCGGCGAATGGCGCTCGTTGGTGCCAGCGGAGGGTTTGGGTGGGGGGAGTTTGAGTGAGAGAGAGAGAAGAGAGAAGGAAGAAAAGAGGGAAAGGAAAAGAAAGATGGTTGTTGTAGGGTTTTTAAAAAACCTTTCTGACTGATTCGGTCGGTAATTTGGTCAAATCAGTCAACCTTGTTTTACTAAATATTTTCGACCGAATCGGTCTTTTTTTTTTAAAAATAAAAATTATTTCCGACCGAATTGGTCGCAAACAGTGACACGGAATTTTTTGCCAAAATTTACGGCGGATATAGAGGGAATATTAATCGTAAATATTATTTAAAATTAAAAAATAAATTTGTATGTATTTTCCGACGGATTCCGTCCGAAATTTCCAACTACTTTTTTCTGTCGGAATTGACTGTTTTTAATAGTGAATCTTCCTCTCTATTTACATTTATCGTCATTTAATGTTATTTAATGCTTGATCTTCTTACATATTATTGCATCCGATCACATTTAGTGATAACACTTTTATTCGATCATATCACTGTTCGTATTATTCATCTAAGATCTAAAATTATTAGCTTTAATTAAAATTGATCCTTCTTAATCACTTATTAATTAGTTTAACTAAGGATTATTATTATTTTGGTCAAACAGAACCAGTTGTTGAAAATTAAATAACATTTGGACCTAATTTGAGATTTCTTTCTCCCTAAAGCATGACTCTGAAATGTACACAATTTTTTTTTTCTTTTCAAAAGTGAGGTCAAAAAATGAAAATCATTGACTTAAAAAGTAAAGCATCTAAAAGTAATGATGGAAAGGAGACAATCGAATGTGGAGAAGATATGGTATTGTTTTGGATGGGTATCATACTTCTACTTCAAGATTTCTTAATTATCTCCCTTCTATTTTATAGATACGTTTTATCTCCAACTTATTAAGCAAATAAAAATTACTTCCACTTTCATAATTTAATGGTCGAATCAAACCCGGACAGGTTATTAATAAGAACAAAAATGTGTCAAGTTTAAGTGAAATTAAATTGGGTCAATAATAAAAGAGAAAAGTTGACTTGAGCAAAAGCTCTTAATGAAGTTGAAGCTATATTTTCTTAGATGATAAAATAACAAAGTTCTGATAATTTTAAGATTTTTTTTTAGTATTTGTTAAAAGTTCACATAATCTTTTCCAATTTAAAATAGGAAGCGAGATTGGTTCAGGAAAAGCTAAAGTAAGTGTCAGCAAACTTAAATAAGCAAAGAAAATACCAATAGCTTGGCAAATTTGAACGAGTTTAAGTTGAATGCACTAACGATGTAATAGATAATTGTATATTCACATCCTTTTATAAAGTAAATATAAATAAATTTATATTTATCTATCTATATCTATATCTATATCTATATCTATCTATCTATTTATCTATATTATTATAAAAGTATGAATACAATGTCGATTTATAAAAATAACCTTATAATATTAAGCATAATAGCTCTAATAAAAGGACATAATCGGAATTCTAAATATTAATCTTATAATTCTATTAGTTTTAGGACATAATACTACACGTTAAGAATCCTACGTGATTACCTTTAGGAATCCTATTAGTATAATGACTTTCGGGCTGTCTAATTCATATAAAATTGAACAAGTAAACATCTTTAGTCATGTAATTCTATTACTTTCAGGATATAATTCTTACAAATTTCTATTACCAATTTAATTTGAAAACATATTATAATGTTCTATTACTAATTTAATTTGAGAATGTATTATACTGTCCAAATTCATTTAGGAAAAGGATAGCATATATTATTACAAAAGCATAAATACGATATTTATATACCAAAATAGCCCTAGAATTATTAAACGGAAGAACTCATAGGAAGAGGACATAATTGCAATAACCTATTTTTTGGACTACAATACCTTCTATGCTAATTTTTAATTTTAAGATTTTAAAATTGATAAAATTTTGTCAATTAAAATTTTATAGGAGTTTAATAAAATTAAATTCATAAGAATCCTAAGTATTGGCAATACATTATCACTCCATGATGTCCACCAAGAAAAAATAAAAGCAATATTAGCATAAAGAGTTGAAATTGAGAAAAAAAAAAATACACCCACAATAATATATTTTTATAATATATTTGAACTATTTCCTACTAAACTAATATTTTTTTAATCAATTTTGTGTGTAATATTAAAAAATACCCAATCATTAAAAAACTAAAAAATATTTAAGAATATAAATGTGTGAGCAAGAGAAAAAAAATAGTTGGTATGAGTCGATACCACTAATGATTATACAAACATAAATATCTAAAAGTGAAATGTCATTTCAATCTTTTACTCGAAAATAAAATTTATGGTGCATAAAATTATAATTAAGATTAAATATTCAAAACAAGAGATGAACTAATATTAAGATCTGCATCAACATAGCATAAATTAATTTTATGTTAAAACTAAATAGTTAAATCTTTTAATTAATTATTTAGCAAGAGAATCCAATTCAATTAATTTTTAAATTAATCAAATGAGCAAAATTCTTATTCAAGTTAAAAAAAATCTTAGGTTACATAAATTTATTCCATAAAAGAGCCTTAGAACACAAAGTAAAAACGGTAGTATATTATTAAGAATCAAAATTTCATACAAGTGTCTGTGTAACGACCCGCTCTGTCGTTACGTAGAACTTGCATTTTTATTGTTGTCATTGACTTGCCATGGATTAGTTATTCTATTATTGATGTGTTAGAGTCGATAGGCTTGAAATCGGAATGGTTAAATGAGAATTCAGTAACTTAGAATTTAAAGATAGCCTTATAATGGGAAAAGTCAACTGAAAGTTGACTTATTGGGAAACAACCTCGGAATGCGGATTTTATGGCCCGAATAGCTTCGTTAGGTGATTTGGGACTTAGGAGTGTGTTCGGAACATTTTTGTGATGTCTGGTATAGAATTAGGCTTGAATTGGCGAAAGTTAGTTTTTGGCGACTTCCGGTTGGCAGTGAAAAATAGGCTATCGGGTTGGAATGGAACAGGTTCGTAATGTCATTTTGGATATGTCTGCAAAATTTTAGCTCAATCGGAGTTGTTTTGGGTAGTTTCAACATCGTTGGTGGAATTTAAAAATTTCAAAGTTCATAGGCTTGAATTCGATGTGTTTTTGAGGTTTTGATGTTATGTATGATGTTTCGGAGGCTCGACTAATTTTGAATGATCATATATGATGCGCTGGTATGTTTGGTTGGGGTCCCGAGGGGCTCGGGATGGTTTCAGATGGTTAACGGGGAGTTTGGAATGGTTTTGTCACTACTGATGTTGTTGTTGCTGGTGTTTTCGCACTTGCGGATGGGGAGCCGCAAGTGCGGTTCCACAGGAGCGGACATGGCACCGCAGGTGCGGAAGTTAGCGGAGTGAGAAGAGTCCGCAGGTGCGAGGTAATTGCCGCACCTGCAAGGCTGCAGGTGCGGGAGGTCGATCGCAGGTGCGGAAGTTAGAGTCCTTGGGATTTTCCGCAGGTGCGCACCTGGATCCGCAGGTGCGAGTAAGTGGTCGTAGCTTTGAAGATTTTGGAAGGGTTTTGAAGAGGGGATTCGATAGTTCTTCATTGAGGTAAGGTTTTTGGATTCTAAACTCGTTTATATTTGATTAAAGGTCAGATTTATGGTGGAAAATTAGGGAAAAATCAGTGCAAATATGGTAATAGGGCTTGGGATTTAGAGTCTTTAAAAATAGAGATTTGAGGGGTCATTTGGACTCCGAATTTAGTGTTCTTTATATGTACGGACTCGTGAGATGATGAAGAATAGTTTTGTATAAAAATTTCTGAATTTCAAGACGTGGGCCCAGAGGGTCGGCTTTGACCAATTTCGGAATTTTTGAGTATTTTTGATATATTTCGATGGGGATCAGTTCCTTAGCATATTATAATGATATACATCTGATTGTTGGTAGATTTGGAGCATTCGGAGGCCGAAATTAGAGGCAAGGGCACTGCAGAGTAGTATATTAGCCGGTTTGAGGTAAGTAACGCTTCCAAACTTGGAACTGAGGGTTCGAAACCCAAACTATCTGATATTTGATGTTAATTAAGGTGACGCACTTGCCAAGTGACGGGCATGCGGGCGTTTACCGAGTATTTGTAGCCTGGCTCATCCCATGGCACTGTCTAATGGTTATCTCAGGTTGATATTTATACTGTGAAGGTGGTATTACCTTGAACGCAATAGAAATCATGCTAAGTATAAATGTTAAGGCTTCACGCCGATATGTTCAGACCGGAACGGTCGATTATTGTTGTCTCTATCTGTGATTATTATTTTCATGTACTCAATCCTGTTATAGTATATGTTTCATGCCTCAGTCTCGTAAGCTACTAGTTTATTCTATATTATTATTTCTTTGGGCTGATTTTCATATGTTAGAGCATTGTGAGTGAGACTGGAAGGTACTGACTGAGTGAGGCTTGGAGCTTGGTTTTGAGACAGTTATGAGGTCGGACTGCACACCGCAGCGATCCTGGAATCATGCCTTCTTTGGCTTGACATAGCGCTTGGGCTGAAAGGAGCCCCTTTGGAGTCTTTACACCCCCAGTGAGCGCACAGATATTGAGGGATGGATTTCCCTGGACATGGATCTTGTCCGAGTACTATGTTCTGAAAATGGATCTTCGACGTGGGTTTTATGTTCCGGGTATGGATTTTCTTTGTGGGTCTCATGTTCCGGAGATGGATTTCCTTAATGCGTATTATGTTCTGGAGATGGATCTTCTCAGTGGTGGCTGGATCGGCCTTTTTCCTCAGTACTAGGTGACAGTGTCACTTGTGTTTATGTAATATCCGGGATAGACTTCCCTGGACCGGGAGGCCGTAGTCTAGTACTGAGTGGACCACCTTATGAGAGTTTGATTACTGAGTATACATCATTCTTGATTCTATATGAATTCATGCTAGTATGCAGGGTTACAGACATATATTGATGCGTCGTGTTTATTTTCTGATATATTACTGTCATGTCCAAGTTATATATTGTTGTTCGAATTATCAGAGGTTTAGTCTGTCACTACCTCTCAGCCCGTAGTTTGGTTTCGTTAATACCGAGTTGGTGTACTCACGTTACCCCCTGTACCTTGTGTGCAGATACAGGAACAACGGGATTCAGCTCTGGTCAATGAGTAGTAGCAGTTTCATCAAAGTTGACAAGGTAGCAGCTGACGACCGTGATCTCGTCTTCTCTTCCTTTTCTACCGTCATATTTATTTTCAGACTATGCTGGTCATTTCTTTTTGGTTGTATTAAGTACTAGAAGCTCATGAATGTGTGACACTAGATCCGGGGTTAGTAGGATTTGGTCTTTTGAATTTCATAACTGGTTTCCCAAAAATATTGGATTTATTATTATTATTATTATTATTATTATTATTATTATTATTATTATTATTATTATTATTGATTTCAGACTTGTTAAAAAGGGCATTATATTGGAATTGTATTTAGTTAGATAAAAGGGGTGGCTTGCCTGGTTTCACGACAGTCGCCATCACGACTCCGAAAATGGGTCGTGACAAGTTGGTATCAGAGCGCTAGGTTAAATAGGTCTCACCAGTCATGAGCAGGTTTAGTAGAGTCTTGCGGATCGGTACAGAGACGTCTGTACTTANCTTGAACTCCTTTCATTTATTCAAACGCGCACGTGAGCGCTCGGTATCAGCCGTGCACCGATGGTTTGTGACTTCCATGAATGGGATGTAATTTTAGCATGCTTGGGGCCAGTCTGGAGGACTTGAGGCCGGATTTTTTTTCTGTAGCTTGAGTGCCGAGATTTCATTTGTGTTAGCATATGTATTGGGGACTTATAGGTCCGTTGGTGTCCTTATTGATGGAACTTTTTGACTAGATGACTACGTGGTGAGTTTGATTGATAGTTAGATGTGTTCAGGTTAGTTGGTTGTGACAAGAATGGATTAGCGGGAAATGTGGCAAGAACCATTAAGTATTTCACGTCTATATTGAATTAGAATATGGCTTCGAGTTGTGAGTGTATTGAAGGACCTCTCGTGTGGTTTAGTTGTGGAGTGAAGTAGATTTTTTTTGTTGTGTTATGAGTTCCTGGTGATGTCTTTTGGGTTGACCAATGCCCCAGCAGCGTTCATGTATTTGATTGACGGTGTATTCAGTCGTGTTATAACTCCTTGTTATTGTATTTATTGATGGCATCCTGACGTACTCTCGTAGCGAGGGATAGCATACTCGGCATTTGATGATGGTATTACAAGGTTATAAGGAGGAGAAGCTTTGTTCGAAGTTCTCCAAGTGTGAATTGTTGGCTTAGTTCAGTAGCATTCTAGTGATACGTGGTGTCCAGCGAAGGTATCTATGTGGTCAGACGAGTGTGAGTGGAGCTTCCAGAAGCTCAAGAATTCCCACAGCTCCAGTGTTAGTATTGCCATCAGCTTCAAGTTCTTATACCGCTTATGGGATGTCTCGAGGGCAGGCAGTGGTTGTGTTCTACTGTAGGAAGGTATAGTGATAGTGTGATAGCTATGATATTCGGAAGTGTATAGGGAGATAACATTTTGAGATTTAACAGGTAGGGTATCTCCTGTGGGTTGTCCTGAGGTGTGTGACCCTTATGTTTATCTGTAGTAAGTTCTATCTATCAGTACATGATGCATGTTACAATTTGAGTTTAGATCGATTGTGGGAGTTGGCATGACCATCACAATGGTGGATGCGATATTGGCACTTGATTTGAGTGTTATATGGTTTGGGTCATATAAGCTTATGGAGGATTTAGTCGAATCCCACCACATCATGGTGGCAGTGATAATGTGTGGGCATAGTCTTGTTTGTCGTGATCCTTGGCTTTGAGCCAAGTGGGGGAGTTTGTTATTGATAAGTTGATTACATGATTATGTGTTGCATTGGTTTCGGTTCGAGGTATGTTGGTGGATCAGCTATAACCTACAGAGGTGGAGTCAGGGAATGACTCGAGTGATGAAAGTTTCTTCGATACAAGTTGTAATGTACTTTACGGATAATGGAATTCATTGTATGATGGGGTTGTACTGGTAAGTGTAGAGTGTGCAATGTATGAGCGTGCTTGTTGCTTCAAAGGTGTGGATTGCTTTCCTAGTATGTGGATTGCAAGCGGGGTCAGGTCGTTATGTTTACTTGGTTAGTGTAATTGAAATTTCGTAGAGTAAATGGCGTTCGAGAATGGTTCAGACGGATTCAAGGTTATATGTAGTGATCGAGGATCTTCAAGGTGTGAGAAGGACTAGAACTGAGATTTACGGGAAAGATGTCTAGGCTTGTGGTGTATTTGCATTATCATGGATTCTATCCATCAGTATCAGGAAAGTGAAGGTAATGACTTTAAATTCGTAGGAAGTCTCTTCAGGGTATGTATTTCTGATGTGGTGCATTTGGGGATAATTGAGGGAGTATTCAGCGGCCTATGAGCCTTAGACGATATTTTTTTTATCCTCGAGTTTCATGCGGTGAGTCGGGATTGAGAATTGTGGTATTATGGTAAGAAGAAGTATCAATTCGAAGGTAAGTCAGAAGGAACTTGAATAAATAGGACAGCTTGGTAGTAGGTTGGATAGGGATAATAAGGGATATGGTTAGTTCTTTGGGTGTTTATAAGGTAATGAGTTGTTACAGGTGTTTATTAGCAATTCTCTTGGAATTTGGTGGCATGCGTAGCTTGGTTGAGTTAGAAGGATTCAGTCCTGACGGTTTGGTGTTGTACAAGTGTGATTCGGGAGTTCTTAATGGTTTCTACCACGGTTGGAGATGTATATTTCTACGGGCGTGAAGGCCAGGTGATGTATAGTGATTTTGTTTCTAGATGGGATCGAATGGAAAATTCTTGGCTAGCAGGGTACGTAGTTGTTGTGGCTAGGAAGGGAGCATGAAGTTCTCATATTTATCATAGGATTGCATGGCGTATGCAGTATTTCGTGTATAGTGGAGAGTGGCATATGTGAGGTCATGGTTCAGTTCTGGAAGGAAGGTCAGAACTGGCAGCTTCAGATGATTAGGTAAAGGATACCACTATTGGGTGGCTGGATAAGAGTATACATTCATTAAGGACAATGTGTTTAAGACAATGTGTTGAATAAGGGTGCTTCATTGGTGTTACGACGCTCTTTTGTTGGATCGACTGTTGATATTCAAGGTTTCTTAGTGACACAGAGGAATTATGGGGGTATCCCTCGCGGAATGATAAAGTATTAGGGGCGTGTTATGCATTTGAGCGGTGGAATTGGGATCAGATATGGTAATTGGTGCGCCTCATGGATTTTGAGACTGGGAGTTTTCATGAACAAATTATTTTTGTAGTTGTGAACTACGAGGATGCGAGCAAAGCTAGTCAGGTGTTAGTATACATCATGATTCAGTCATTATGAACGTTCAGAGAGTTATCCACCTGTTGTGGGTGACCAGAGTTGACTTAGAATTATTGGTAGGCCGGTATGGGTGTGTGGTCTGCACCGAGTCGGAATTGTTGACTTCGAAATGCTATTGTTGAGGGATGTATCATTTGATTGTCATTGAGCTTATTCGTGCTTTGGAATGATCTATGAGTTACCTTTCAGTGTTCGAGGAGTTATGATCATTGGTTTTATATGCATAGGGTGCGGTCCTAATTGGGCTTATTAGGATTGAGACGTGTTGGTCACGTTATTGCTAGTTCGGGTGGCATGGTATCGTCCAATTTTCTTCCGTGATTATGGCAATGCACTTTGAGTAATTGATGTCGAATTTTGCATGGTTATTGATTTTGATCAAGGTGGTTTGGAGTGTGTCATGTGGTCCAGCGGTTGATCACGCTTTGCAGCTCAGTTAGGTAGAGGTATGATCCTTGGTGTCTGATTTGTGTGATATGGTTTCACGATGTGTATCAGACTTTTAGTATGATGTGGTAATGGTAAGTGTTGCAGGATAGCCCTCTCGTGCGAATCTTCTTTATTTAATGAATTGAACTCTTAGTATGTGGTTATTGAGTGCACAAGTTGCACAAGTTATGGCTATGGATGGTATTGATACTGATCGGGCGAATGGTTACTGGGTTATATGTGTTTCTTTCATCATTGGTAGCATATGGAAGTGTTAGAACGAGGCATGGTTTGATAAGAGGGTATGTACCGGTATTGGGTTATTTGAACAACTATTGTGGTTAGGAGTTATCGCTATGAGTGGTTGAGCCACGCGGTATATTATGTGATTTCATCTTGGGTTACGGATATGGTTTGATATAACGTGTTCAAACTATTTCAGCTTATAGTCGTGGAAATTTGAACTTGTAAATTATTTCAGAAGTGGAAACTTGGTTTTAAGGTCTATGGGTCAGGATTTGATAATGAAAGTTCAGTTATGTTGTGTTATCGGACGTAGATGGGGTAAGGTGACATGGGATCACCTCTGAATATGTGCATGGAAGGTTACACAACAATTTTTGGTGGTGTTGGAACAACTCTAGGCACATTCGAGGACGAACGTATGTTTAAGTGGGGGAGAATGTAACGACCATGTCTGTCGTTACGTAGAACTTGCACTTTTATTGTTGTCATTGACTTCTCATGGATTGGTTATTCTATTATTGATGTGTTAGAGTTGATAGGCTTGAGATCGAAATGGTTAAATGAGAATTCAATAACTTAGAATTTAAAGATAGCCTTATAATGGGAAAAGTCAACCGAGAGTTGACTTATTGGAAAATGACCTCGGAATGCGGATTTTATGGCTCAGATATCTTCGTTAGGTGATTTGGGACTTAAGAGTCTGTTCGGCATATTTTGTGATGTCCGGTGTAGAATTAGGCTTGAATTGGCGAAAGTTAATTTTTGGCGACTTCCGGCTGGCAGTGGAAAATAGGCTATCGGGGTCGGAATGGAATTCCGACAGTTGGAACAAGTTTGTAATGTCATTTTGGATATGTGATCACGCCTTACCCACACTAATATATAAGTAGGAAGGCAAGGATCGTGTAACCTTTACCCGAATGGTCGGGATCGAATCCACAGAGAGTCTATAATGAGGGTGAGTGTCTAAGTGATCTAAAAGGGTCGAGGGTTTCTAATTGCACTTCTAAACATTTGTTGGTATTGAACTATGCTAAGTGTACTCTATTGTTTATAAGCTAATTAATGACTAAGTTGTTTTTGTTTTTGTTTTCTGATATTGATAAAGGCTCTAGGGTCGTGACCTTTGCCTAGGTGGATACACAACGAGTTTCAATTCTAAGGTCGAGGAATTGGTAAGAGATACAACTATAACCAATGCACGAAGGTCCCCACTCTATACCTCTTGGTAGTTTGAGCGATTTTTACCCTAATTGCCCCTCTCGAGGTCAATTGGGTGTCAATTAATCAAGCAATTAAGGCTTAGGTAGGGTATTACTCTCTCGAGGTTTAACCCGTTAATTAGGGCTCAAGTAGGGTTCTACCATTTCTGGGTTTAACCCAATTGATTGGGACTACCAATATCTTGATAATGCCTTAATTTCCTATTAGGCTAATTTCTAGACTCAAGTCTTCTTTCTCAAGAAAGGTCCAAGTCATGAAAAAGCTAATTAGTGTTTCAACCACTAATTATGGCAATAGAAACCTTGAATTAGCTTAAATAGCCAACACCCATTAATTTTCCAACCTTAATTTCAAAAACCCATTACATACCCATACTAGGGTTGAGCCACAACCCTAGCTAATGGGTCTAGCTATTCATAATCAAAGATGAAAATAATGATAGAGAAGAAGAAGAAGAATCCATTTAATTGATTCCTAACAATGAAATTGAAGTTTCAATGTTAAAAATACAAGAACAAAGCTAGAAAGATGAAAACCCTAAAATATTCACGTGCTCTCTACTTCAGAAATAACCAGATGTGTAAAGAAATTACAAAATAGTCTATTTATAATCTGCCAAATTTCGGACAAAAATGCCCCTGCGGGAACACTGGGGACCGCGAAAACACGATCGCGGTCTGCAAAAAAAATTGGGCTGCTGAGCTGCCGGGCTTCTGATAAGGCTCGACCGCGGACTGCAAAATAAGGACCGCGGCTGCGGTGGAAACTTGCATTGCTTGCAGCATCACTGGAATGCCACCGCGGACCGCGAAATGAGGATCGCGGCCGCGGTGGAAACTTGCATTGCTTGCAGCCTCACTGGATCATGCCACCGCGGACCGCGAAATGAGGACCGCGGCCGCGGTGGAAACTTGCCTTGCTTGCAGCCTCACTGGAATGCCACCACGGACCGCAAAATGAGGACCGCGGCCGCGGTGGAAACTTGCCTTGCTTGCAGCCTCACTAGAATGCCACCGCGGACCGCGAAATGAGGACCGCGGCCGCGGTGACCTTTTGCTTGATCATTTTTTTTGTTGTGTTTGATCCTTGTGCCGGATTCACTCCTGTTTTCAGCATATTTTTGACTGAGTGTCTTCATTTCTGGTTCAATCCTGCAACGAGCACAATGTATAAGCTTTCGGGGCCACTTTATGTACCATTATATCCAAAACTCATGTATAGGGGAATGAAAAACGAGGCAAAAATCCAAGTTATCAACTCCCCCAAACTTAAGCTCTTGCTTGTCCTCAAGCAAACAAAATAAGCCCTACCCCTATGATAGATTTCACGAAAATTCGGATGTACTAATGGTGACCTCAACTAGCATCAATTGGGACTAACCATAGCCCCTAATGCGAATGAATCATTGACAATGATTGAACTTTTCAAAACCATAGTTTCAAGTGTGATACAAGAACTTCAAGGGTTGTTCCAACTCATCAGTGAAATTCTAACTACTACCTCGGTCAGTATGGATCCCAGACTCTTATTCTGTGACTTTCCCTAAGCACCTCACCTTTAGAATAATGACACTCAGAACGAGGAATATGGGGAATCGCTCATCTCTCATCACGAAAAAAGTCCCAAGTTCGGCTTAAAGTACCATAGGCTTGCCCTTTATGTAAATTACCACTAATGTAGGTTTCACTCGACCTGAGATCATACAGGGCTTTTGTGGAATCATGATGAAGGCTTTTGGTTAAGGGTAGGAAGTATTTGGTCAGAGTGAATTTTATCTTTCCTTAAGCACTTCATTTTTAACCGTTCTCACATTTTTCTTGACTCTTTGAGTCCTTTTATTAGGGTTGGAGAGACACACTGTCACACCTTTTTTTGTTCATTCTAGACACTTTTCTTCCTCTTATGCATTCCAATCTTTTGGCAACACCTTTTCATCAATTCCCTTTATTTCTTCTTTTTGTTCATTCTTTTCTTTTTTTTCTTTTCATTGCCTTTTCTCTTTTCTTTCTTTTGTGCCTTCTTTTTCACTTCATCACATCCCTCATCTCTCCCCCAAACTTATGTTTTTTGCCTAGTACCAACGAAAGATCGGGTGCCAAGAGTGGGTAATAGAATAGTTGAGGGCTTGTAACTTGGTTTTTGAAAGAAAAGGCTTAAGGCTCAAAAGGGTGGACTAGGGAATATGTCTTTTGGAAGGTCATGGAAGTGTTCAATTCTTTGTTAAAGCCAAGAAAAGCTTATAGTCACTTCTCAAGTCAAATTACACCTAGAATTTCGCCTAGACAACAATCGGGGCAAGTTCTAGACTAGTGGCACGGAACTTGGACTTGCAATTACGAATTTCTCACCACTCACAGCTAAAGGATTGATACAGAAACTGAGTCGAGGGCCCACAACGACCTTAGTCGTGTTTTGAGTAACAAAAATGGTCCCGAAGAACCACCCGATGATTATCGGCCAACACAAGAGTCTCAAGATCGTCACTATCACCATCCTAAACACAACGGTTTGTATTTGACCATGGGATCAAAGGCAACTGTGTTAGGCCCAAGTGAAGATTTTCTTGAGGCACCGTTATTGAAAGACCAAAAAGAAACAAAAATAAAGGGAAAGACAGACTGAAACCCTTAAGAAGGTTGTCACACCGTCCATCCTTGGGAAGAGCCACTTGGTTCACACAAATTCCACCTTTGGAATGAACCGTGGCGTTAAGAAAACCAAAGGTTTATTGCTCGCGCGAAAACCAAACAAGAAGCTATGAAATAAAAATAAGAAGCTATAAAATAGAAAAAGTGCGTAAAGTAAAGTGCGTGGGATAGAATGAATATGTACATTAGGGGGATTAGACAAATATACATAGGGGATGAATATTTACAATGGATAGTTAACTTATACATACCAAAATAGTAAACTTATCTACATACCAAAATGGGAAATAACATAAAGAAAAAGAAAGAAAATATTGTTTGCATTATACAACCCAATGTAACCAAATTAAATGCCTATAGGGTCACTCCCCAACTAAGAGATAACATTGTCCTCAATTCTATATAACCAAAATAGTGCAAAAAAATATGGGAGAGAGAGAGTAAAGAAAACTCCCTATTGGCCCTTGTCCTGTTGTGGTCTATGCTGCTGTGTCTGTGAGGGGATAGGGTATGCCTGAGGCTGGGACTGTGAAGAGGCTGGATCTACTGCTGCCTGTGGCAGGAACTGTGAAGGGGCTGGGTCTGCTGCTGCCTGTGATGGAGCTCCGGTGGTCTGGGCCTCCTGGCTCTGTGATTGGGTCTGCTCTGTGGGAGGGTCTGCCAGTACAAGTCTGATGTCCTGAGACGGGGCATAACCTTCCTCTTATTCAATGGCCTCACTGGATCCTCCTCCTGCACTGTCTGCTGCCCTGGTTGCTGCTGTGTCAGCTGTTGTGGATGTGGCTCTATAGGGTCTGCTAGTAGCATCTCCAGAGGAATATGATCACCCTTTAGCTTGTCCACCTCCTTTATCAACTTAGCCACCTCCTCTGTTGACGCACGAGTCTTCCTCAACTTCTTTGTTTCTTTGGTCAGCTTTGTCAATGCATTCTCATATGCACCCACTGCTTCCAAGATTTTCTTCTGGTTTTCCAGAATCTCTTTCAGAGTGTCCTCAACTGACCGTGGGACCAGTGGTGGGGGAGGGGTAGCTGAGACTGCCACAGCTGTAGAGATTACAGTCAGCTTTGTAGTAGTTGACTGCATCCAATTGTTGAGGCTTGTAAGTGTCTGGTTCAGCCGGTGAGCAGTCATGGGATAGGCTCTGGTGGATGGAATGTCTGTGCCGGTGGAGGTAGAAGGGCCTGGAGCCTCCTCTGGAATGGCTGGCTGGGGAAAGGAAGGTTCCACCACCACCACTGGCTCTTCAGACTGGCTAGTGGAAGCAACGGACTTACCATTTGACTTCTTCTTTGGGTTGTCCTCATCCTTCAAATCGTACCAAGAAAAGGGTGCTTTGGGCTTGACTTTGGTGTCAAAGC
The DNA here is from genome assembly GCA_005239525.1 of Nicotiana knightiana. Lineage (NCBI taxonomy): Eukaryota > Viridiplantae > Streptophyta > Magnoliopsida > Solanales > Solanaceae > Nicotiana > Nicotiana knightiana. Next base: position 21,100 of record ML431588.1, read on the forward strand.
GCTTCTTGGTTACCTCCTGGTCTTCACAGTACATTGTCAGATAATAAGGAAAGGGGTAATAAGTATCACTTGTGCTGACAACCCGGCTAATAACCTCAGACATCACATTCCCCACATTGATGGGGTACCCAGCCATGATAGATGCAACCAGCACAGCCCGACTGAGGGGGAGGGTCTGGTCATGATGTATCGGATCCAGCCTGTTGCATACAAAAGTTTCCCACCCTTTAGCTTCAAAGTTAAGGGTCTTCCTGGTGATAGTCTTCCCAGCATTCAGCCACTCCGGAGTCTCCCCGGGCTTAGCCAAGTGTAAAGCCAACCAATTTCTAGCTGCATCATTTTCTACCAGTTTCTCCCGATACAAAGAATTATCTACATCGTCCATCTCCACATATTCATTGAGTGAATTTCCATCAAAAGGCACTGTGAGATTGCAGACTTGGGATGCCTTTGAGTCCTTTGCAAGAAATAGCAAATTTGTGTAGAATTCTTTCACTATGTGCTTATTTGCATCCGGGAGATGCTCATTGAAGTAGGACCACCCCTTTCTGTCTCCGAACTGCTGCTTCACATTGGGGTTGTAGGTAGACAACTCTTTAAGTGAAAAGGTACGCTCCGGAATGAGTGAACCTACGGTCCACAATTCCCTGAACCTGTGAAAGGCCTTCTCACTAACAAAATGATCTTTCCACGCATCCGGATTCCGAGTGCGCTCGACCCCCTCAACCATCGGTTCATTCCCATTGCCATCACTTGAATTCTCCCTAGATAAGGAAGTTTTAGGGGAAGTAGCGTATGAGTGTGTGCTGGAGGCGGATCAGCTGGGGAAGCTGCCTGTTCTGGGGCCGGGGGAGATAAGACAGGGTCCAATGGGGATTACTGTGATGAGGCCTCCTCTGACGGAGCATACTCACTCCCCGATGGTGAAGGAGGGGAGTCTCTAGACCGAGTAGCCCGTCAACATGATTGAGGAGGAATTGAGACTTTGGACGGTTTCCAACTCATTCAATTGCCCTACCCGAAGATTTGCAGTTACATCCCATTCCAAATTCGACTTTTTCAAGGCCCACATAGCCTTGTGATCCAATTCTACCGGAAGGTGGAATGCTTTTCCTAAGACCAAGCGATATGGGGACATCCCAATTGGTATCTTGTAGGCGGTCCGGTAAGCCCAAAGAGCATCATCTAATTTCTTGGCCCAGTCGGTCCTATTGGCATTGACCGTTTTGGATAATATGATCTTTATCTCTCTGTTAGACACTTCAACTTGGCCACTAGCCTGAGGGTGGTACGGGGTAGTGACTTTATAATTGACCCCATACTTGGAAAGTAAGGAGTCGAAGGCTTTGTTGCAAAAATGTGACCCCCCGTCACTGATGATGGCTCGTGGAATGCCAAACCTAGTAAAGATATTCTTCTTGGGAAAGGCGATCACACTCCGTGCTTCATTATTTGGTAAGGCCATGGCCTCCACCCACTTTGACACATAATCAACCGCAACCAAGATGTACGTGTTCCCACATGAACTCACGAATGGCCCCATAAAGTTGATCCCCAAACAACAAAGATATGTACCTCAAGAATCGAATTTAAATGCATCTCATCCTTCTTGGAAATTCCCCCTGCTCTTTGGCATTCACTGCACCTCTTCACTAGGTTACTAGAATCCTTATACAAAGTGGGCCAAAAGAACCCACAACTAAGCACTTTAGATGCAGTTCTCGCCCTCCGTGATGACCACCATACGGTGAGGAGTGGCAAGACTCAAGGATAGCTAGTTGCTCTTCTTCCGGTACGCATCACCGGATCACCCCATCGGTGCAAATCTTGAATAGATAAGGCTCATCCCAATAGAAATCCAAGTTGTCCCTTCGAAGCTTCTTCCTTTGGTTAGAAGAGAGCTCACAAGGGACAACTCCGGTGATGAGGAAATTAGCAATATTCGCAAACCAGGGCATCTCTAGCATTGACATTTAAAGGAGTTGTTCATCTGAAAAACTATCATTGATATCAAGTCCGTCACAAGGACGTCCTTGCTCCTCCAACCGGGACAAATGATCGGCTACTTGATTCTCACTCCCTTTTCGGTCCAAGATCTCTAAATCAAACTCTTGTAATAACAACACCCATCTCATAAGTCTTGCCTGGAATCCTTCTTGGTCATGAGGTACCGGAGTGCTGCATGGTCAGTGTGAACTATGACCTTGGCACCCATCAAATAAGGGCGAAATTTTTACATGGAAAAGACTATAGCTAGAAGCTCCTTCTCAGTGACTGTGTAGTTCATTTGAGCAGAATTCATTGTCTTGCTGGCATAGTAGATTGGATGAAACACTTTGTTCACCCTTTTCCCATGCACAACACCCATAGCAACATCACTTGCATCACACATAAGCTCAAATGGTGCACTCCAATCCGGCACCGTGATAATGGGAGTGGTAGTGAGCTTGTGTTTTAAGAGTTCAAAAGCATGCATACAATGCTCATCAAAACTGAATTTAGCATCCTTCTCTAGCAGCTTGCATAATAGATTCACCACCTTAGAGAAATCTTTGATAAACCGCCGGTAAAAACCGGCATG
>ML431592.1:622-59075 GCA_005239525.1 Nicotiana knightiana
CGATTTGGTCAATCTATCCACAATGACCCAAACCGCGTCAACCTTCCGCAAAGTCCGAGGCAACCCAACCACGAAGTCCATAGTGATGCGCTCCCATTTCCACTCAGGAATGGGCATCTGCTGAAGTAGGCCTCCTGGCCTCTGATGCTCATACTTCACTTGCTGACAATTAAGACACCTAGTCACATACTCCACAATGTCCCTCTTCATCCGCCTCCACCAGTAATGCTACTTCAACTCACGATACATCTTCGTAGCACCAGGATGAACAAAAAACCGAGAACTATGTGCCTCCTCTAGAATCCTCTCCCTCAGGCCATCAACATTAGGAACACATAAACGGCCCTGAAGTCTCAGAACACCATCCTCGCCAATAGTAACCTCCTCGGCACCACCCTGTACCACTTTATCCCGAAGCTTTGCTAAGCACGGATCATTGAACTGTTGGGCCTTAATCTCCCCCAATAACGAAGACTGAGCAACCACATGTGCTAAAACTCGACGAGGCTCTAAAAGGTCTAATCTCACCAGGCGATTAGCCAAGGACTGAATGTCCAAGGCTAGAGGTCTCTCCTCTACTGCAATATAAGCCAAACTACCCATACTCTCTACTTTCCTGCTCAAGGCATCTGCTACCACATTTGCCTTGCCCGGATGATAAAGAATGGTGATATCATAATCCTTCAACAACTCAAGCCATTTGTGCTGCCTAAGATTAAGATCTCTCTGCTTGAACAAGTGCTGCAAGCTGCGGTGGTCTGTATAAACGTCACAGGACACCCCATACAAGTGGTGCCTCCAAATCTTAAGAGCATGAACAATTGCCGCCAACTCCAAATCATGCATAGGGTAATTCTTCTCATGAACCTTCCGTTGGCGCGAAGAATAAACGATAACTATCCCTTCCTGCATCAACACATACCCCAAGCCAATGCGTGAAGCGTCGCAATATATTGTGTACATCCCAGAACCGGAAGGTAATACCAGGACTAGTGCAGAAGTCAATGCTGCCTTGAGCTTCTGAAATCTCGCCTCACACTCGTCGGACCATCAAAACAAGGCATTATTCTGATTCAATCTAGTCAATGGAGCTGCAATAGAAGAGAACCCCTCCACAAATTGGCGATAATAACCTGCTAGGCCCAAAAAGCTCCTGATCTCTGTAGGTGAAGTAGGACGCGACCAACCCTGAACTGCCTCAATATTCTAAGGATCAACCTTGATACCCTCTCCGGATACCACATGCCCCAAGAATGCCACGGAATCCAACCAGAACTCACACTTGGAGAACTTAGCATATAACTTATGTTCCCGCAAAGTCTGGAGCACAACTCTCAAATGCTGCTCGTGCTCCCCCAGGCTACGTGAGTAAATCAAGATGTCACCAATAAAGACAATGACAAAGGAATCAATATACGGCCTGAACACCACATTCATCAAGTCCATGAATGATATTGGGGCATTAGTCAAGCCAAAGGACATTACCAGGAACTCATATTGGCCATATCTCGTACGAAAAGCAGTTTTCGGAACATCTGAGGCCCGAATCTTCAACTAATGGTATCCCGATCTTAAATCAATCTTAGAAAACACCCGAGAACCCTGAAACTGGTCAAACAAATCATCGATGCGTGGCAAAAGGTACTTGTTCTTAATGGTGACCTTGTTCAACTGACAGTAATCAATACACATCTGCATGGACCCATCCTTCTTTTCTACGAATAGAACTGGAGCACCCCACGACGATACACTCGGTCTGATGAACCCCTTAGCCAACAACTCCTCAAGCTGCTCCTTCAACTCTTTCGGAGCCATACGGTACGGAGGAATAAATATAGGTTGGGTGCCTGGAGATAAATCGATGCAGAAATCAATATCACGATTCGGAGGCATGGCCGGAAGGTCTGAAGGGAATACATCAGCAAACTCTCGAACAACTGGGCACTGAATCAATTGTAGGAGACTTGGCAGTGGTGTCCCGCACATAAGCAAGATAGGCCAGACAACCCTTCTCGACCATATGTCGAGCCTTTATGAATGAAATAACCCGGCTGGTTGCACTAACTGAGGAACCTCTCCACTCCAGCCTAGGCGACTCGGGCATGGCGAAAGTAACTGTCTTGGTATGGCAATCTAGCACGACATGATGAGGATATAGCCAATCCATGCCTAGAATAACCTCAAAATCAACCATGTCGAGCAATAAAAGGTCCGCTCTGGTCTCGAACCCATAGAAGGTGATCACACAAGACCGATAGATCTGGTCTACCACCATAGAATCGTCCACAAGAGTGGACACATATATAGGAGAACCCAAGGACTCGCGAGGAGCATCTAGAAAAATGAGCAAATAATGTTGAAACATATGAATAGGTGGATCCTGGATCAAATAATATTGAAGCCTCTCTACCACATACTGAGATAATACCTGTGATCACGGCGTCCGAGGCCACTGCATCTGATTTGGCCGGAACGACATAGAATCTAGCTGGAGTATCGGAAGACTGAGCTCCACCAAAGTGAATAGGAGCTGCCTAACCTCCCCCTGACTGGCCTCGACCGATACCCATCGATCCTGCGAGAAACATCTACCACGAGCTGATAAGGAGTACCCATCTCCAACTCTCGGGCCATGGTGGCCCTAATACCTGGATGCAACCCAGCCACAAATCTTTGCACTCTCTCTGCATCAGTAGGTAGTATCATGAGTGCATGGCGAGACAACTCTGAAAATTTGGCCTCATAATCTGTCACTAACATTTGTCCCTGCTCTAGCCACTCAAACTAATACCGAAGCTCTTCCCTCTTAGAGGGTGGGATATATCTATCCAGAAACATCTGCGTGAACTGCTCCCAAGTGACAGGAGGAGAATCTGCTGGCCTGTTGAGAATATAGGACTGCCACCACCTACGAGCTCTGCCCTCCAACTGGAAGGTGGTGAAATCCACTCCATGGGACTCTAGTATCCTCATGTTGTGCAGTCTGTCCCTGCATCTGTCCACAAAATCCTGGGCATCCTCGCCTCGCTCACCCCCGAAGACTGGAGGGTGCAATCGAGTTCATCTATCCAATAACTTCTGCGGATCGCCGTCAGCAACTGGTTTGGGCTCAGGTGCTGCTGCAACAGGCTGGACCCCACCCACGGGCAGTGTACCCGGGATATGATGTAATGTTGTTGTCTGGCCTGCAGCCTGGGCAATAGGGGTTTGGACTCCCCCTCCCGCCTGAGAAGCGGCAGGATCTGCTGGAAATAAACCAGCCTGGGACATAGTATCCATAAATCTCATCATACGGCCCATGACCTCCTGGAAGCCTGGCGCCGTCATGAAGTCTACTGGAGCAGGATCTGCTGGGGGCACCTAGTCCTGCTCCTCTATGATATGATCCTTTGGTGGTGGTGCAACCGGAATAGCTCTGAGACGCCCTCGTCCCCTACCTCGGGCCGGTGCCCTCCCACGGCCTCTGCTACGGCCTCGGACAACGGGGGTAGCGGCCCTTCCCGGGTCTGGAACATCAATGCACGCATCCTCACCATGTGTGAGAGAATAAAGAGAGGTTTCCTAATACCCTATAGCCTCCTAAAGATAAGTACAGACGTCTTCGTACGGATCCGCAAGACTCTACTGGGTTTTCCCGTGACTCGTGAGACTTACGTGAACCTAGTGCTCTGATACCATGTTGTCACGACCCAAAACCCTGACTCAGGTCGTGATGTAGCCCAACAGTGGGGTCGGGCAAGACAACACTCAATTTACTAAGGGTTCTTTCTTATTTGATTAAACATTTCAACATCTACCAAGTTTTTAAAGCTTAAAACATAAATCGAAAAGGGGAATTAGCCAGTTTAAATCAAAGGCAGTCATAAGGAGGCGTGAGCCAATATATATACAGACCCGTAATCCATAATAACTACCACGTGTGTGCCAGGAACTAGTGTCACAAGTCCTACGGGCATACTAACAGAATATACAAAAGATATAATATACAGTCCCACTGTCTAAAAGAAATAGACGGGAAATAAGCAAAAGAAACTCCATGGTGCTGCCGGAGATCGCCAGGAGAAGCAGCTCACCGTGAAGTCAGGTCCGTCTATAATCAGAATCAAGCTCCGGTCTGACAACCAGATGCACCAGCCTCAGAACCTGTACAATTAAGTACATAAGCGTAGCATGAGTACATAAATATATATGTATCCAATGAATATCCCGTCTAATCTTGAAGAAGTAGTGACGAGAGGTAGACTTGACACTCAACAAGGTCCAACAATATAATTTAACAGAATATGATGAAAACGGTAGGCATGTAAAGGTAGTGAAGCAGCAAATATATAAGGCACTGAAATCCAAGTAAATACTGGAAGTAAATAAATAATTACTACTTCATCTTCCCCCAAATATCTGTCAAATCAATATCCATGAATTTAGTAACAATTTATCATGCGCATACGGGATAAGGACAACCGGCCTGAGCCATAAAATAATCATATTTGTGCATTGCCGAGGGTCGAACGACCCGAACCATAAGTGCAACTTTGCCATAAGGTACTCATATCTACGCACTGCCGATGGTCGAACGACCCGGACCATAAGTGCATCTTTGCCATAAAGTAATCATATCTATGCATTGTCGAGGGTCGAACGGCCCGAACCATAAGTGCATCTTTCAATCCACCGTGGCGTACGACCCGCTTCTATGAGAGTGGGGGAAAATCACACACCGCTCGCGGAATGTAAATTGCGAAGCGGTCACATGCACACACAATATTCTTTTTAAATTACTTTTCAGTGAAAAATTCCTTAAAATTTCTCAAATTCCACGATCTTAGGTAAAATAAGCCGCATGTAACATTAATTCATCAAGCATATAGTTCATTTCAAGGAAGACACAAGGCATGATGTGGGTCTAACTACCCGGACATAATAATAATAGCCGCTATATACGGGGTCATCACTTTGTACGTACGTAGACCCCACAAGCATCACGCATAGAATTTAAATCACCTACATAGACAATTCCCTTTACGAGGTTAGAAAGGAGACTCACCTCGCGTCGAACCCACTCCCCGGGTCAAGAATGCGCCCGAAACTCTGAACTCGTCACCTAATGACTCGAAACTAATCAAACGTAAATGTATCAAATTATACTCAAAGCATGGAATTCTCCTACTATTTAGTTAAATTCATCATTCTTGAAGAAATCCCAAAATCCAACCCCGGGTCCGCATGCTCGGATTCCGGAAATTTCTCGAAGGAAATACTCACCCATAACCTAAGGATCGTTAATATAAGATTTTTGTATGAATTCATAGCCAATTCATGGGTAATTTTCTAAATTCTTGAAAGCCCTAGGTTACTACCCAAATCCTTAATTTTTCACTAATTAGGTAGTTAAATTCAAATAGGAATTCATGCATTAACTAACTTTAAGATAGAATTCACTTACCTTTTAGTAGCTAGGTCGCGGGACTCTTTTCCAAGCTCTTAAGATCGTCTATGATGGAAGAAAATGGAGTGGAAACGGGATATCCCGCATTTAAAGACCTTACTACCTACTGGGGTTTCCACACCTGCGACTCGACGACCGCACCTACGGTCTCGCACCTACGGAAAATGGGACAAGGGCCTGGGCTCGCACCTACGGGCAAGAGTCCACACCTGCGGGAAAGGGCCCGCACCTGAGAGAACTGGGAAACCCACCTAGGGGTTGCACCTGCGAGGCTGGGACCACATGAGCGGTCTCGCACCTGCGACTAGGTAACCGCACCTGCGGTCACACCAGATCAGGTGCACCAACAACTGCTTCAGCTGGTTTTTGGCCTCGTTTGGTGCCCGAGAGGCACCTGGGCCCACCCGAGCCCCTGTCCAAATATACCAACAAGTCCCAAATCATAATACGGACTCGCTCGAGCCTTCGGAACACCCGCAACAATGCTAAAACTCAAAATCACACCTCAAAACCTCTAGAACCAAACTTAGGAACTTTAAGTTTCTTGAATTCGCTAACAATGCGCCGAACCGACCTATACTACTCGGAATGACACCAAATTTTGCAGGCAAGTCATAAATGATATAATGGAACTATTCCCGGTCTCAGAATTCCGTTCGGACCTCGATAACATAAAAACACGTCCCAGACCATAATATGAACTTAAGAAAACTCTTATTTCAATATTGGGCGCCACAACGCTCCCGGGGTCATCCATAACCCATGCTGAACATACGCCCAAGTCCGAAATCATCATACGAAGCTACCAGAACCGTCGAAACTCGATTCTGAGGTTGTTTACTAAAAATATTGACCGAAGTCAAACTTGGAAAAAAAGGCCAACTTTAAGGAACTAAGTGTTCCAATATTGCTCTAAACACTCCGAATCCCGGACCACCCGCCCCCGCAAGTCATAAATCACAATAAGCCACTATGAGAAGTTTTATTTAGGGGAACGGGATCCGATAACGCAAAACGACCGGTCGGGTCGTTACAATGTTAATGACCATTCATTCCATTATAATAAAAATATTTTCTTACTTCATCTCAAATCTCCTTCTAGAGGTGAGTGTGGTATATTTAATACCATTAGCACGTTCTATTTTTTCAAGAATGAATATGTACTCATAAATGATATGTTGTCACATTCACATCATGAATGGACCATAATCATCTATATGTGCTTTACAAATCTCATGTCAAATCAATGACAAACATTAGTTTCACATAGTGAAAGATTATTTTGAGAATCCTTATTATTCTCATTATTACAATGATGACAATTATAATTTCGTCTAATGTCACGTCCACATCCATTGATACCTTTATGGTAATAATTTTATCTTTTTTCACACTTATCACATATTGCTATCACATTCTCTTAAGGGGAATGAGAATGAAGCAAATTCAATGGGACGGGTTTCCACTTCTTGTGCCCATAATCATATATCATTTGATCATGACATAGAAATTTTACCACTTCGGGTGGTTATAATCTCTTATAAACTCCAATATAGTTATAATAAAATTTTCTTGTCTTTGCTTGTATTTAAAATCAAATTATAGAATTTCAATAATTTAAAACAGAAAAATAAAGTAAAATACTTACCTTAAATCCAGAATTTAATCATGGAGAAATTTTATAGAACAATTGACAATCATTATGCTCAATCCCAAAGCTTCTACTCAATTGGTTAGAGTCTCGTGCTGATAACGTGTTATAAAACAATATAAGGAGAATAAGAGTATTGCAGAGAAAATTAGAAAGAGAATTCTTATTGATTTGGAGATTATTTACAATGTGGTAAGACCCCCTCTATTTATTGGGGGAAAATGACTTAGCCACAAAGTAACAGACTTCCTCGAAGATAGACATTCACTCTAATAACAATTCTATTCATAACAATTTATCTTTTTTCTCCTTTTTTTTGGATTTGTCATCATTCTTTCACTTTATTTTATAATAAAATTAAAATTTTTATTTTCATAATTCACAACTCTTTATTTTCATAACCTATACTTTTAATAGTTTCAATAACTCCAATCCCTTTCATATTCATAAACTCAAAAATTTAATATGTAAGTTTATGATAATTTATCTCATTCTTTTTAAATCTTCCCCTTCATTTCTCTCATTTTCATAACTCATACTACCTTAACTTCTACTTTTAATAATATCTATAACTCACATGCTTTTCATATTCATAACCCCTAAATATTTAATTTAAAAGATTAAAATATCTTATGGTATTCATTTATTTTTTCCTATATAAATTCATAACTTTGTTTCATGAGACCCCTACCCTAGACTACTCTTTTTATTCTTTACTTGAAATAGTAATGTTGTCATATTTACTGCAACGTCCTATTCAAGTTTTAGTTTGGCTTGAGAAAGAAGGCTCTTGAATAATGATCGATATTGCGAGAGTCGACAAGAACACGAAAAATTATACACTGATTTGCATTTCTATTTCCTTAAGATTAAGATCTCAAGTTGTTTTTCTTATCTATTTACTTTCTCGTGTGTTCTCTTTCGCTTTATTTTCTATCAATTTTTTTTTGTCGCAAGTTTGTATTTTCATTTAGACTCAAATTAATTACTTATGAGTTAAACTTTGTTGGAAGCCTGCTAACTACTAACCAATAATAGCTCATTATATAAAAGAGATAAATTTTAAACATTCAAATATGTCCGTCATTGGATATTTTGGCAATACTTCTTATTTCATTTGGCGAGTAAAAAGTGTTAGATCTAAAAGTCACAGAGCAGGCGCAAGTTCTTCTTGCTGAGTCATCGGCATGTGTTGTTTCTTGTAAAATAAAAATTATTTTCTACTTCATTTCTCCTTGTAATTTTTATAAAGTAAGTAGTTATTTTATTCATATGATTGGAACATGTATCATATATACGACAAAATAAAATAAATTATTTTGTTTATTTTGTAACTTTTGATTCTTTGAAGTATTGTGATAATTATCTTTCTTTTTGAAACTTATGTTTTAATTTTCTTTTTTGAATTGCCTATTATTTGACAAAAATAAACTTTTTAATTTTGCTGAGAGGATACAAATAATTGAGCAAGTATTATGAAGTGAAGTACTCTGTTCTCCTTGGAATGAAGAATATGAGATGGAAACTAATGAATAGAAAAGAAAAGACAAAGATGAAGGCTAAAATGGCATAACGAGAAGGAATAGAAAAAAGAATACACTGCAATTTTCACATATTTTTGTTTTGTTTTATATTCTCTTCATTATTAGTTTCTTTACTTTTATTTCATATTTCTTTTATTTGTATATGAGAAATTTTAGCAAAGTTGATGTTTTACTATCTAAAGATAAAATTATCTATTTCCATGCCTGTAAAATATAATTGTACTTAAAAAGTCATGTATTAACCTCTCACTTCTCCTCATTTATTATAATATATATAAGTGAAATTTTTTTATTAATAATCCTTTTTATTTTATTTCCTTTTAAAAAGGAAATTGGGAAAAAATGCAGTAACGTAAAATCTAATTCTAAGTAAAATGCTAAATATATGATTTATCAATATGTAAAATTGTCTTTTTATCCCTCTCATCCACTATATGTCGTTATGTTTTTTTTTTTTTTTTTTTTATTTAGTGATATTTCTTATAACCGCGCGAAGTGCGGAAAATTTCACTAGTGTGTATCAATAATGCTGCTATTAGTTATAGTGGTATATTTATTATCCATTATTTGATCTGATGTATTAAAGTATTGCACAATTTCTAAAAGTATTGTTTGTTTTCAAAAATACCCCCATAACCAGTCCATCACTTTATCTTTTTAAAAGAAATATATGTTGATGAACGTTTTTATATGAAAGAAGTTTAAAAAAAATTATTTGATTTGTCTACTTGTATATTATAGTATAGAACTGAATATTTATTTATAAAAAATAAAATAATATATGTATTTATTTATGTACTAGGGATATAATTTTAATTCCCTCTTTTTTGGATTATTTCAAAATTGCATCAATATAATAACATATTTTAATCAAGCATAAATTTTGAGGGATAATTTTGTCTTTAGCTAAGCTAATGCATGCATTAAAACCATTGTATTATTAATAGCATGGTTTCTTATGCATTAGTTATGCATAGAATAATACCAAATATGATGTATAGTTAATACTTGCATAATTAAAGCATAGGTTCAAAAAATACACCAAACAAAGTATTATTATTACACAAAGTTAATGCATGCATTATTTTATTTAATGCTTCCTACTAAACGACTCATACAATATTATTTATGTGAGGTGTTGTTTATAATGAACAATGAATAGCGTTACAAATTGTTCTCTAATTGATTTTTTAGATAATTCTGTTCCCGGGCCAATGCATATCAACGTGCAGTCTCAGTTTTGTTACTAGTAATATTTTTTGATGTTTTGTACTGTAACGACCCGAGCGGTCGTTTTGAGCTCTAGCACATCGTTCAGCGGTTTGAAGTTATGAGAAGCTCCGTTTTCGGTATTATGACTTGTAGGTGTGGTCGAAATTGAATTTCGGGAAGTTTAGAGTTAATTTGGAAAGAAAATTTTCATTTCAGAAGCCTTAAGTTGGAGAAATCAACTAAGATTGGAATTTTGAGTAAACGACCTCCGAATCATGATTTGAAGGTTCCAGCAGGTTCGTATGATGATTTCGGACTTGGGCGTATGTCCGGATCGAGTTTTGGATAACCCGGGAGCGTTTCGGTGTGTATTGTGGAAGTCAGCATTTTTGAAGAAATTTCCTAAGTTTGGTTTGAAGCGCATTTAAGTGATATTGATGTCCGTTGGGATTCCGAGCCTGGGAATAGCTCCATATGGTGATTCTGAAGTTGGGAGTGCGATCGAAAGTGAATTCGGATGCCCGTCATTTTGAAGTCGTTTGGCTAAAGATAGAAATTTGAAGGTTTTTGAGAAATCCGACCGGAAGTGAAAATTTTGATATCGGGGTCGGAATGCGATTCCGGAAGTTGGAGCAGGTCCGTAATGTCGAATATGACTTGTGTGCAAAATTTGGGGTCAATCAGACGTGATTTGATAGGTTTCGGCATCAGATGTGGAAGTTTGAAATTTCAAGTTCTTAAAGTTTGAATTTTAGTGCGATCCATGGTTTCAACGTTGTTTGATGTGATTTGAGGCCTCGAGCAAATCCGCATTATGTTTTGGAGTAGGTTGGTGTAATTGGACGGGGCCTCGGGTGGATCCCGGGTGGTTAACGAATCAAGTTTGGAGTTTGAAGAAGGGCTGAGGTTGCTGTCATCTGGTGTGACCGCACCTGCGAGGCTTGGGCCGCAGGTGCGAGGTTTTGGTGGCTTGGCTGGGACAGCAGGTGTGATGGAATTTTCGCACCTGCGAAGGCGGAGATGCGGACAATAGGGCGCATGTGCGAGTTTTGGCTGGGGCTGAGGAGGCCGCAGGTGCGGGAATTTGGGCGTACCTGCGGAATCGTAGGTGCGAGAGGTGGATCGCATGTGCAGATTTTAGCCCTTAAAACGGGAATTTTGTCATTTCTTCTCCCATTTTCATCTTGGCATTGGCGATTTTGAGGATCTTCAAGGGAGATTTTCTTCAAGGATAACAAGGTAAGTTATTCCAACTCATTTCAAGTTAAATGCATGGCTTAGGTTCGCATTTTAGTGTAGAAATTTGTGGAAATTGTGGGATTTGAAGAAAAACCTACAGAATTTGGTAATTTGGATTTTAGCCACAAATTTGAGCATGAGATTTAGAGTAAATTGTATATTTGAGTTAGTAAGACTATGGGTAGGGTATATCTTAGAGAAATTTCGGAATTCGGGCATGTGGGTACGAAGGCATTTTAGTCAATTCACTGAGCGGAGTTGGAAAATTATATAATTTGAATTATTGTAAATATTAGAGTATATTTTCATTGGTTTGTCGTTATTTGGATAGTTTTGGGCCGTTGTGCGTCCATTGGAGTCGTCGGAAGGGCTTGGAAGCCGGTTATAGAATTTCGGAGCGAGGTAAGTCTCCTTTCTAACTTTGTGAGGGGGAATTGTCCCCCTAGGTGAACTAATTAAATATGTGCTATTATCTTCGGGGGCTACGTACGCACGAGGTGAAGGGAGTCCGTGCGTAGCTACTAATATGCTTATGTCCGGGTAGTCTAGGACCCACAAGCATGCCTTACTGTTGTACTTGTTATCTTGCCAGTAATATTAGACCGCTAATATGATCGGAAAAAAAATTGAATACCTAAGGAGACTAGAGTTCATTTTCTTAATCATTTAGAAAGAGAATTGATCTCCCCCGTGGATAATTGTATACCTGATAAGGTTATAGTATCGAATAATATTATTAAACTTGGCAAATGAGTTTCAAAACAAATATTTAAATGCTATTTTTCGTGTTCCTTTAAGAAGAATTTTATCACTTTCCTGAGTAACTGCTTTTTTGATAAAAATGCGGATTTATTATGTGAATATGTGTATATATGAGCACCTGAGTCGCAGTATGATTCGCGAGCAGGTTAGCCTTATTATTATTATGTTGACCGCGTCGCATGATCGATTCACGAGCAGGAAAAATAGATGCATCTATGGTTCGAGCCGTTCAACCTTTCGGTAGTGCACAGTTTATTATTGTTGATCCGCGCCATTCGACCCTCGGCATTTCTTGCGCATGATAATTGCTGCGTATTTCCTGTGATTTATACATGTTTATCGACCTAAGGAAATTCTTAATTGCCAGTTAAAAATAAGAAGAACTGATGTGTAAAATGTGAAATAAGTCTAATGTTTCTCATCCCTGATTATTATTTAAATTGTCAACTGAAATGACGAAGGTGTAAAGTGTTAAATATAAGAAGAACTGATATTCCGTATCCCTGATATTTAAATAAATTGCCTATGACATTCATGATTAGTGTCTCACTTGGTTATACTAAATTGACCTCTAGCAAGTGTCTAATTCGACCTCTCGTACCTCTCTGAGGTTAGGCGGGATACTTACTGAGTACACGTTGTTTTCGTACTCATGCTACACTTGCTGTGCATTTTTATTGCACAGGTACTTTCACAGCGATGTGGCTGGTTTGGAGACTTAGGCGAGCTGTATCATCTGGAGGCGATCCGCAGCTGACAGAGTCTCCCTCATATTGTATTCATTTTGTTTTAAATTCCATTGTCCAATTTGTATCTCGGACAAACTTTGTAATGATTGTATAAATTCTTAGAAATTGCTCATGCACTTGTGATACTGGATTTTGGGATGTGTATGGGATATATTTTATTAAAAAAATGGAATATTAAACTGTCGTATTTACTTAATGGATTTTGTTTAGTTATTACGTAATAAGTTAAAGGTAATGATTTCCAAAATGTCAAAACATGAATTTATTTAAACTAATTAATGATTGGCTTGCCTGACAATGGTGTCTGACGCCATCACGACCTTACTAGATTTTAGGTCGTGACATGTACTTTTGATTTTAAGAAAAATGATAATCTCTTGTTTTAGTTACTATAATAAAGAAAATGCCATAAACGTGATCAAAATAACTATGACGTTAAAATTAAAGGAAAGTGGTGGTAAATGGCAATAATGAATTTTTGCTTATTTCTTCGGTTATACCATTTCTATCAAGCACGTAATTTTTTATTAATAATATTAGTTCCAATATGTAAAAAATACACTATGATTTGCACAATTATTATTTATTTATACCCCTTCAAACATGGAAAACATTTTCAATCATTTTTAATTACAAATGACTTATGTCATATCAAACACGCTAATCTTTTAACTTATTTTGCTACCCCGAGTTAAATGGTCACCACCTTGTGAAATATCACCTTCTAGCACAAATTAGTAGGGGAAACACAGCATACAAGTTGAACATAGTCCCATGCCCAAATGGAGATAAACCTGAGATCTCCTCGGTTACCACGCTAATACCTTATTTGGTCAAGTTGAAAATATCAATTTATTTTGAGATCTGTTTTTTTCAAAAGTATTTTTAGTAATAAACAGTTTGTGTTCGGCTAATTAATTTAAAAAACACTTCTAAGCAGTAATTACTGTTTTAATAAGCTTTTAAAAACTGCTTCTAAAGTGCTTTTCAAAAAAGTACTTAGAGAAAAACTACTTTTTTCTGCCCAAAACTGCTTCTGCTTCTCCTTAATTTTTTCCTTCTAAAAGTTTGGCCAACCACATCAACTTTGCAAAAAAACACTTTTTTGAAGAAAAAAAAAGTGCTTCTAGAATTCAAGAAGCTTGGCCAAATAGACCGACTATAAGACCAGTTGTAAATAAGTTTGTCTTATAGGTTTGGCCAAGCTTCTTCAAGTTCAAAAGTGTTATGAATAGTTTGTAGATATGGGTGTCCATGTATGTGAATAGCTTATGGATGAAATCTCCTACTTTATGTCCATCCCATTCACTATTCACAATAATAAGTCTTTTCATTTTATGCCTATAAAAGGCTATATAAATTATAATGGAAGACACACCAAAAAGGAAGTGACATACTTCTTCTTCTATCTTTGTTTCTTATTTACATTTTACTAAATTGCTTTTTTTAAAACATGTTATCAGCACGAAACTGTAATTTTATCCTTAACCCCCGTTAAGTTGAGCCATATTTTATTAAGGTATATATCATTATATTCGTTTTGGTTATGGCAGTACATATCTTATGCTTATTGTTTGCAGACTACCTGTCTCTTGGGCATCTTAAATAATTCAAATACATTGCAGTGATAAAATAACTATTTCCTTCTGTGCTCAACTCTTAGATGGCCTCAAAGTCATCAAACTAGCTACCCACTAATGACATACTTATAATATTCATGGACTTCCTATATCAAAAAGTATCTTTAAGGAATTTTTAAGAACTGTGACAAGTTATAATTTTACATTAGTTTAATTACTTTATATTTATTGGGTTGGAACATATAAATAATCTTAGTCACGTTCAGTTCTATTAACACATATATATCAATAATGTAAAGTATAATGAAACAATATGTTGTTTTCACTTTATGGCCAGAATAAAATGAAATAGTAGGTTGTTTAAATGATATAGCTCTATTTTTGTTTCTTTTTCCCTTAATCATTTTGTTATTAATTGTTTATTAATATAATTATTTATCTTCTATGATAGTTTTCACTATGTCAAATTTATCAAAACTTGAATTTGTGGCACTTGACATCATTGGAAAGAACTGTTTATCATGGGTCCTTGATGCTGAAATTCACCTTGACGCTAAAGGTCTTGGAAATACTATTATACAAGGAAATGAAGCATCAAATCAGGATAAAGCGAAGGCCGTGATTTTTCTTCGTCATCATCTACATGAAAGGTTAAAAATTGAATATTTAACCGTAAAATACCCACTTGAATTATGGATTAATTTGAAGGATCGATATGACCACCTAAAACTTACGGTATTACCGAAAGCTCGGTATGAGTGGATACATTTGAGGTTGCAAGACTTTAAAATCGTAAGTAAGTATAATTCTGCTATCTTTAAAGTAAGTTCTCTATTAAAATTATGTGGAGACGCTATCACAGATGAGGACTTATTGGAAAAATATATTTTATACTTTTCACGCTTCAAATATGGTGCTACAACAGCAATACCGTGAAAAAGGTTTTAAGAAATATTATGAGTTAATCACTTACCTACTTGTGGCAGAACAAAATAATACTCTATTAATGAAAAATCATGAATCTCGTCCCACTGGGTCAGCTTCATTCCCGGAAGTGAATGTTGTAGCAACATATGATAAGTTTGAAAGGAAACAAAATGATTACCGTGGTCGTGAACATGGTCGTAGACGTGGACGTGGCAGGGGACGAAACAATTATCGTTATTATGGTGGAAATAAAGTGGAGAAGATAAGGGTTCTCAAATTAATCCTTCAAAAGGTAAAATTAGTATGTGTCATTTATGTGGTACGAAAGGTCATTGAGCACGAATTTGTCGTACGCCAGATCATTTTGTCAAACTTTATCAAGCCTCTCTCAGAAAGAAAGAAAATAATGTGGAGGCACACTTGACCTTTCAAAATAATGATGATGAAGCAGGTCCCTCAAACAAATATGATTATGAGGCACATATTGCGTATAAAGATGATGCTTTTGGAGGCCTAGCAAATATTACTCATTTAGAAGCTGGAGACTTTTTTGAGGATATTGACTGAAGAACTAATCATCTTACTAGGGAATGAAGCTATAATAAAGTTGTCATTTTTTTTTAATGTTTGCAAGCAGTTTATCTTTCTTGAGTGTATTTTTCTAATGCATCATGTATTGCTAGTTTCTACATTCCTAATGTATTTCTTAATGTTATTTTTCTGTTTGTTTTTCATATTTCTTATGATGTACTTTTTGATTTTCTTTATCAAGAATATGAAAATTCCCCAGTCTTCAGTTGGACTCAAGATTAATAAAGATGATATATGTCTTCTGGATAGTGCTACAACACACACTATTTTAAGAGATAAGAGACATTTCTCTTATTTGGTAATGAAAGCAGCCAATGTCAATACAATATCTGGTAGTACAAGATTAATTGAAGGTTCTGGAAAAACTAATTTATTACTACCAGGAGGAACAAATTTGGCTATTGATGCGTCATTATATTTTAGTAAAAATCTCAAAGAAACTTATTAAGTTTCAAAGATATTCACCAAAATGGCTACCATATTGAGAATACAAATGAAAAAAAGATTGAATATCTTTATATTACTACAATAATGTCTGGTAAGAAAATATGTGCTTGAAATGTTACCTGCTTTTTCCTCCGGCTTATACTACACAAGTATTAGCAGGATTGGAACACATGCCGTAGTAAATGAAAAGTTTACTAATCAAGATAATTTCATTATTTGGCATGACCGGTTGGGCCATCATGGTTCTAATATGATGCGTAAAATAATTGAGAATTCACATGGACATTCAATGAAAAACCAAAAGATTCTTCAATTTAAGGAATTCTCTTGTATTGCATGTTCTCAAGGCATATTAATTATTAGACCATCAACTATTAAAGTTAGGATGGAATCCCCTGCATTTCTGGAACGTATACAGGGTGATATATGTGGGCTCATTCACCCTCCATGTGGACCATTCAGATATTATATGGTTTTGGTAGATGCATCTACAAGATGGTCACATGTGTGCTTACTATCAACTCGCGATATGACATTTGCGAGATTGTTGGCTCAAATAATAAAGCTAAGAGCATAATTTCCAGATTATGCAATTAAGACAATTCGTCTTGATAATGCTGGTGAGTTTACATCTCAAGCCTTTAATGATTATTGTATATCAATTAGGATAACAATTGAGCATCCGGTTGCTCATGTTCATACACAAAATGGTCTAACGGAATCATTGATCAAACGTCTCCAATTAATTGATAGACCAATGCTTATGAGAACAAAACTTCTCATTTCAGTATGGGGACATGCTATTTTGCATGCAACAGTACTTGTGCGGATAAGTCTCCCCATTGCAATTGGCTTTTGGTCTCCCCATTGCAATTGACTTTTGGTCAGGAGCCAAATATTTTCCATCTTAGAATCTTTGGTTGTGCGATATATGTTCCAATTGCTCCACCACAACGTACAAAATGGGTCCCCAAAGAAGGTTGGGGATATATGTTGGATATGAATCCCCTTCTATTATAAAATATCTAGAGCCGATGACCGAAGATTTATTTACGGCGAGATATTCTGATTGCCATTTTGATGAAACGGTATACCCAACATTAGAGGGAGAGAATAAGCAGCTGAAAAAGGAGATATAATAGATCCTCGAACAAATCAATGTGAACAAGAGGTTCAAAAGATGATTCATTTGCAAAATATTACAAATCAATTGCCAGATGCATTCACTGACCTATCAAGGGTGACTAAGTCACATATTCCAGCTGCTAATGCTCCAATTCGAGTTGATATCCCGGAAGGACAATCAATTAAAGCAAATGAGTCTAAGCCACACTTGAAACGTGGTAGACCAATCAATTTTAAAGATAAAAATCCTCGAAGAAGAAAATGAGCAAATGTTCAAAGTGACCATAACACGGAGGTAGTGGCTCAAGAAGAGCCCCAAGACGTAACAAATGGTAAGACCTTAAGGGAGGTCCAGGTACCTGAAAATAATGAGAATGAAGAGATATCGATAAGTTATGTCTCAACGAAAAAAAGATGGAACCGAAATAATATTGTTATCGATAACATTTTTGCTTATAATATTGTTGTTGAAATAATGCAACAAAATGAGGATCTTGAACCAAAATCTATTGATGAATGTAGACAGGGAAATGATTGGCCAAAATGGAAAGACGCTATCCAGGCAGAGTTAAATTCACTTGAAAAACGTGAAGTCTTTTGACTCATAGTTCGAACACCTGAAGGTATAAAGCTAGTAGGGTATAAATGGATTTTTGTGCGAAAACGAAATGATAAAAATGAAGTTGTTAGATATAAAGCGCGACTTGTGGCATACGGGTTTTCGCAAAGGCCTGACAGTGATTATATGGAGACATATTCTCATGTAGTGGATGCTATCACCTTCAGGTATCTCATAAATATGACAGTGCATGAAAAACTTGATATGCGTCTAATGGATGTTGTCACATCTTATTTGTATGGATCATTAGACAACGAAATTTTTATGAAAATACCTAAGGGATTTAAAATGCCAGAAGCATATAAAAGTTCTCATGAAACTTGTTCAATAAAGGTTCTAAAGTCTTTATACGACTTGAAACAATCAGGTCGTATATGGTACAATCGCCTGAGTGAATACCTATTGAAAGAAGGGTACAAGAATGATCCAATTTGTCCTTGTGTCTTTATACAAAATTCTGGATCTGAATTATAATCGCCGTGTATGTTGATAATTTAAATATCATTGGAACTTCTGGGGAGCTTCCAAAAGCAGTAGACTATTTGAAGAAAGAATTTGAAATGAAAGAACTTGGAAAGACAAGATTTTGTCTTGGTCTACAAATGAGTATATGAAAGATGGAATATTTGTCCATCAATCAACATACACCGAAAATATTTTAAAGCGATTCTATATGGATAAAGCACATCCATTGAGTACTCCGATAGTGGTGAGATCACTTGATATAAAGAAAGATCCATTCCGACCTCATGAAAATAATGAAGAGCTTCTTGGTGCCGAAGTACCATATCTTAGTGCAATTGGGGCATTAATGTATCTTGCCAATAATTCCCGACCAAATATAGCTTTCTCAGTAAGCTTATTGGCAAGATTTAGTTCTTCGCCAACACAAAGACACTGGAATAGTATTAAACATATATTCAGATTCCTCCAAGGAACCATTGATATGGGTTTATTTTATTCGAATGGATCCAAGTCATCATTGATTGGTAATGCAGATGCAAGATATTTCTCTAATCCACACAAAGCTCGATCTCAGATGGGCTATTTGTTTACAAGTGGAGGTACAGCCATATCATGGTGTTCAACGAAACAAACTATGGTTGCTACTTCTTCAAATCATGCAGAGATAATAGCCATTCACAATGCAAGTCGAGAATGCGTTTGGTTGAGATCGATAACTCAACACATTCAGGAAACATGTGATCTCTCTTCGAAAGGCAATATTCCAACAATATTGTATGAAGACAATGATGCATGCATAGCTCAACTGAAAGGAGGATACATCAAAAGAGATAGAATAAAACACATTTCGCCGAAATTCTTTGTCACTCATGATCTTTAAAAGAATGGTGAAATAGACATTTAACAAGTTCGTTCAAGTAATAATTTGGCGAATTTATTCACTAAGGCATTACCAACCTCAACATTTGAAAAACGGATATACAAGATTGGAATGCGTCGTCTTCGAGACATTAAGTGATGTTTTCATCAGGGGGAGTAACTGCGCGCTGCACTCTTTTTTTCCTTAACCAAGGTTTTGTCCCACTAGATTTTTTTGGTAAGGTTTTTAATGAGGCAACAAACAATGCATAATATAAATAACTATGTGCGTCCCAATGTTTTTTTTTAGTAAGTTCTTAATGAGGCACATTATCTTACATGGACATCCAAGGAGGAGTGTTATGAATAGTTTGTAGATATGGGTGCCCGTGTATGTGAATAGCTTATGGATGAAATCTCCTACTTTATGTCCATCCTATTCACTATTTACAATAGTAAGTCTTTTCATTTTATGCCTATAAAAGGCTATGTATTATAATGGAAGACACACCAAAAAGGAAGTGAAATACTCCTTCTTCTATCTTTGCTTCTTATTTACATTTTACTAAATTGCTTTTATTTTATAACAAAAAGTACCTTTTTTTTAAAAAAAAGAGTATTTTTTTTCTTCCAAATTTGAAGTGTTTGGCCAAGCTTTTAGGAGAGAAAAAGTGCTTCTTAGTAAAAGCAGAAGCAATTTTGGAAAAGTAAAAAAAAGTAGCTTCTTCCCGGACGCCTTTTGAGAAAAATATACTTAGAAGCACTTATTAAAAGCTTGGCCGAACACTAATTGCTGCTTAGAAGTACTTTTTAAATTAATTAGCTAAACACAAACTGGTTCTCACCAGAAGACTTTTGAAAACAACACTTTAAAAAAAAAAATACTTCTCAAAATGAGCTGATTTTTCCAGCCGGGTCAAACGGGCTATTATTCATAGTAGATTTTCTCTACATGGGTAGAGCCAATCAAATTGATATTTTTCCTTTTTCTTTCCAAAATGATGAGCTAAACCACGCCCCAAGTGCTGGTAGATGATCTGTGCTCTAGGGCATTTTTTTCATTTTCCATGCTATTAAAGATGAAGTTAGTTACAAGTTACAATCAAATATTTGGACAAATGTTTTGCATGATTATACATTAACGTAAATAGTGATTTGAGGTGAATCACGATAAACAAATGGCGCTTTGTCATCCAGTTCAGGTCACCAGTCGATACCCAAATCTCTTGAGATGAAGAGTTTGTCAATGTACAAAATGACAGTGCCAGATGAGGTGA
Source organism: Nicotiana knightiana (assembly GCA_005239525.1). NCBI lineage: Eukaryota > Viridiplantae > Streptophyta > Magnoliopsida > Solanales > Solanaceae > Nicotiana > Nicotiana knightiana. The sequence goes on from ML431592.1 coordinate 21,115, forward strand.
CATAATTTTGCATCTGAGTTCTTGCGGAGGCTTCTGAAAATAACAGAGAAAAACAACAAACTCATCAGACAAAAATGAAAAGAAACAACCACCGGAACAGGTCGGTGACCTATTTACGAAGATCTGTATACATGTAGTATAAGGCATTAGATAGGATGCGAGACTGAGAAAGATAAAGCTGGCCATGAGCTGATATGAGGTGTGTATACGAACCCATTCTGAACACCAAAAAGGCAACAATCATTTAGGTAGAGATAGAATGAAATGAACAACTGTCGAGAAGAGCTTGTCAGCATACAAGTACAATCACTATAATAGGAACAATTTGTTCCCTGAACGAAACAAAATGCAAACTCAGTTTTGACCCCCCTAGTCAACAATTAAGAAGCTAAAACCAAATAAGAAATAAAACAAGCAGGATATGAAATTTCAGACTTCTGTCATGGAAGTCCTTCCCAAGGGTGATAGGAGAGGCAGACACAAACAAAAATCCTGATATTTGAACTTTGATGTCGTAGCATAGGAGGGAGCGGCTATCCAACAATCAGGGTTATGACTGTTCTGGTATTTCAATTCATAATTCATTTTTAGCCCAAACAGGTTGTGCCATTAAGAATCCAAGCAAATTACTGAACGAATTGGACAAAGCTAAATAATGGTAGATCCAGGAATTTTAACTAGGGCATCCAAAAATTTAGAACTTGAGACCTAAAGAAAATTTTGAACTATCTTTTCCGCTACAAGGGGATTCAAAAGTATATGTATATATGAAAAAAATCATCTTTTACCCTATTTATGCTGTACGGTTCTCCGACAAAGGGGATTCAATTGAACCCCTTTCACTAGCTGTGGCTCCGGCAAAAAACGCAAACCAAGTTCACTTCTGAACAAAAGTTACTATGCCAGAAAGTGCACTAGACATGAATTCTGTTTCAGGGTACGTGAGTTGTTGGTTGGGTCAGAGATACAGGAACTAAGTTGAACCGCCACTCACCATCTTCATTAAGCTTGTTCATCAGCTGTTGCCGGGTGGGAAGGGCATACATTCCTGCAGACACAGCTTTCCTGATGGCCCATCCATGATATGGAGCAAACACTTGTTGATATGCTTTTGATGCTGGATCCTTCAAGGAATTCCCCCTGCCAAAAGACAGTTATCAATTGTGAACATCAACTATAGATATTAAGGCTGAAAACAAAGATACCTGTTAGAAAAGGTCCGATAAGACCAGTTAGTAACTGATAACATTCAAATACTACAATCTCAAAGTTTTGCAATAACATTTCACAATATTTAGCAACTTCTCTGCACCTAAGAAGAATGAACAAACAAACCAAAAATTTGAGATTTATCTATCCTTGCCAAATCGGCCACCGGAAGGGCAGGTTCATGTGAATATCCACCGTGTTAAACAGCAACTGATTTGCAGATTAGAATAAAACTCCATAACATGTTGTGACTTGTCACTGACTTCCATGCACCTTAAAGTCAACAAGTGAACTAAATTTTGAAATTTGGTACATACAATTACTTATGAATATCAAGTTATCAACCTATGTTAACGATTCCTAACCATATGGGTAGATTCATGTGAACATCCATCAGGTTACGCAAAAACCTGACATTTCTCACTCAAAGTAAAGCTGACACACGCATCCAAGTACTCTTTCACTGTCCTTCATAGATTTTAAAATATGCAAATATGCTTTTTGTGGGATAGTCATGTTTCAAACTGCTAGCATGAAGTTCACGCCTACTCCTCCCAATCCCCTCTTTAGAAAAGGAAAAGAGATAGTATTGCTTCTCTGGCGGGAAAAGTAGGTATTAATGAGTTCCATTAAAAGGTTTTATGGAACTCTGGCCATCTGAAAGGTTTAAAGACGAGCACAACTAGGTAATGTTCTTGCAGGTTGAAATACAGAAGTTAGTCGAGCATGCAAAGTTCCGTTAACAAGTGTTATGATACTCTGTCCATCCAAAAGGTTCAAAGATGAGCACAACTGGGTAATGTTCTTGCGGATGAAATACAGATGTTAGTCAAGCACGTAACAAGTTTAACCAAGCAAATTGAGGGCCCATTATTGTGTAATGACCAGACATACTATCAAGAAGTTAGCAATAATAAATAAATAAGTTGATAAAATATTTCCCTATTACAAATTTCATGCTTAATTTTGATTCTTCTTGTCAGACTTCTTCATCTGAACTTGGATAACATCTGTTTTCCAATCATTTAGACGGAAGCTCATAACTTCCTGTCTTCTTTCTCTTATTCTTCTTCAGCAGCGATGAAGAGAAAGACATGGTGAAAAACCAAGTTGTAAAATCTAGAACTTGTATACTTCCTCAAATCTCTTTCTCAACCTCGACTGCATAATATTCCTCAGCACCAAGCTAAAGGGAGGTTTCTTTCTTTCTTTATTCCTGAAGACCTGTCCACACCTCATAGCAATGCCTTCATAGTAGTGATCTTGAGGCAGAGAAGAGAGGGAATGTTCAAAGACGATCTTGAGTTTCTAAAACTGGTGTAGGTATCCGTACAGTCAATCCACAAGTTTATGGAATTTCATGTATGTATGTCCCTGTTGCTGGAAATTGCTGTTGTCACAATAGGAGTATATTTTATTTTTGATTGGTATTCTACCTCATGATGTTCTGTTCTCCCTTTCTAAGTACAAGAGAAATGCTGTTCAGGTGAATCTCTGAACATCTGCAAATCTGATGTTCACAGATGTTGACATCTGACCTGTCTGTAACCCAGAAGAAATAGGCCCATGGTATTAACTAAGCAGGCCGTTTATATACCAAAGGCCTGCCATAAGAATGGCACAGAAATTGAAAATTACTCAAACATAGAATAATAAATTGGCTTTTGGACCAAAAAGGACTTAGTCAAAGTTTGCAACATCATCAGAAAAATAAGAACGTAGAACACTGTAAATACCATGCCTTTGGTTCCAAGCTTCTCAGCCAAGAAAAGCTTTTCATAAAGGATATATTCAGGTGTTATCAGCCAAGAAACTGATTTTCAAGAATTTGTGAGATTCATAACAGAAGATGCTAGTAATAAAGGAAAAATATAAGCATAAAGGAAAACGATAATAAGCATACTCTGAGGCTATAATCTGCTCGAATAAAACCTTAACCATATCCAGCCCACGTTTAACTCTTAACAAGTTCCTTGTATGACTACCTGCCCTCCTCACACAGTCTGCTTGAACATCTTGATCCATCATCGCTTTCAATGTTGTAATAGACTTTGATGCCTCTGCCAGATCATCCACCTGTGGTCACCATTAACAATTGCCCAATTACTCGATCAACAATATTTTTGTGAAAAACTGCATATACCTACATGCATATATTCATATGCAATATATATGCTGCTACCACAAGCATATGTTATCAAAGGAAAACCAACTAGCAACGGATGTCAAAGGGCAAGCCTTATTGCTTTAAGCTATATCCACATTCAGAAATGTAGTGCATGTTTATGTGAATACCCAAAAAAATAATCGAGCTTCCCAACAAAAGGCATATGAGACAAGTAATCAGATTAATAAACTTAATAATATCTGTCCATTCCAGCTTTTGATAATCAGTTTGATCAATTTCAAGTCACAAATATAGCTTAGTTCCATAATTAAATTTGAATACTGGAAAACAACACAAAATGTACGATCAAAAACGTTCCACTTAAACCTTTGAAAAGTAGAAAATAAAACATATTATGGTTCACAAGGAGGAATATTTACCAGCTTCCATACAATTATAACACAGTAAATATGATGAGAACAGAAATTTATTAAACGAAAAGATCAACCAAAAAGCGAATTGAGTGATGAATTGTTATAGTGTTGACAATCACAGGGAAGGGGAGGATAACCTTAGCGACGTAATCGAGCTCGGCAAACTTGAAGGCGATACCGAGGCAGCGGAAGAGAGGGGAGACCAAAGTGCAAGCGCGAGAGAAAGGGGCAACTTCCAGCTGAACAGCTTCGTCTAGGGTTTGAGAATTTAAAGTGTTGGCTAGGTCTTTGAACGCATCCGCCATTTTCCTAAGGGGCTTTTCCTCGGGTGTGTGATTCGCCATCGAATCGGTCGCTGCGGTTTCGCCGGAGTTTTGAGGTAATGTCGGTCTGGCTCCAAAAATATGTATTGCGGGACGATTGTGAAAAATGAAAATGAATCTAATTCCGAGCCTTTGTTATTCTTGCGAATCTATCTGTTCAGGTGGACTCCAGAATCCTGATCTGTCTTCTTTCTAACAGATTGTTATATGCTGGAAAGGACAAAGCGAGATGGGCTTTAATTGAAGTACATGTCCCAATTTGTCTATGTAGGAGTATAATGTAATAACTAATAGCAACACAAATTTTTTGACACACTCGTAACCTTACGTTTTAGGGGAATAAGTTTTCCTAAAATTATGATAATGACGTAATGAGATTATAATATGAAGATAATATAATGATTAAATTATTTAATAAATGTAATTTTATTGGTACATTTCTGATTCATTTTGACTAAAAATGGGATATATAATACAAAACATGCTAAATTAGTTGGTAACTACAATTATTTCTAATTTTAACCTGCCGGGATTTAAAGGAATTGGGGGTATAGCCTCGCAAAAAAGCATCTTTCTTGTTATATTTTATTATTATTATCTTATACTCAATGGGGCAGAATAATATTACAATTATGGTACAAATTAACTTTAAAATAACTAATTGCAAGTTTAAAAAATTAACCAAATACGAAATAAAATAACCCACCATCTAATCTGCGAATTAGTAGCCCTTGTCTTATTGACCAAACAACCTCCTGTGATACCATCTCATATCTATCCCTGCAGTTGAGGGTGCTGTAATTGTTAAATTGCCGGACATTACGCATCCAAATTATTCAAAAGAAAAATATTCGACTATATCATATAACTTGAGGTTGTCCTCGAGTCGAATTGGATCAGATTTAGGAAATATCAAATTTATATTTGGTTTTTAAAATTTTATAAAATGTAATCCGAATCCGATTCAAATAAACTCGCATTGCGTCAGTTTATTTTAGTTCAGTTTGAATAAATCAAAATTTTATTTTTAAGCCTATATATTGAATTGCTTCTTCTTACTAGAACGAACGTCCAACAATCCTATTTATATCAATTGTCTTAAATAGCTCATCATCTTCACTACATCATCCAAAATAAAGTATTCAAGCAACTAAACAAAGCAATGAAAACATTACAAAGGGAATACAATACAATCATCGACAAGGGCTTACTAATTAACATGTTCAACATAATAAAATCATGCCAAATAAAAAATATGTTACAGTGTTCTTAAAAGTAGTCATCATGAACATTTACAAGTCCATAAATATTGGACTTAATAATTAGTACTAAATATATAGGCTAAGGTCTATTAGACTTACGATATTTTCTATGAGAAATGTTTGATCAAAAAGTATGAAACATTTTGCTAAACTAATAAGAATAAAAAAGGTGGAGGGTAAATCCTAATTAAACATAATAAATCTTAGATCTAACATGTGCTTGTATAATAACGCCGAATAATGCTAGAACCTATTTAATACAAAGGTATTAAATGATGTTATCAATAATGAATGGTGAGACAATGATGATCAATAAATATGTTAAATGGTAATAAATGTAAATAGTAGGACAAATGGATATGAGAATATACGAGGCTTTCTCGGATCTAATGCGTGAAAACGTAGAACAAACAACAAATCGAATCACTATGGAAAAGTAATAGCTTGTATTATTTCTCAAGAGTCAACTTTTGATGAGAGTTATTATCAGAGTGAATGTTACATGCCTTTTTCCTTTTTCCTTCTACTATTTATCTGAGATATTCCCAAACCCCCTAAAAAGTACAACAGAGTGAATATTCAATAGAATATTCTCTTGGAAAGTTCCAAAGCTATACTAGTCGTTACTCCTTTTTCTGCTGCTCGACCTCTGCCTTAATGGCTTGCTCGGCGGCTCCATATTGTCGAGCCATAATCGACCTCGGCCTAACCGTCCACGATGAGCCGAGTTCTCACACTTGACAACCTCCTTATGCCGAATTTACTCAGCCGAATTTGACCCATACAGTTAGTCCCTCTGCTTATCGAGGTCGTCTTTTGGCCGAACTCAATGAGCGGACTTTATCAGTAGCAATCCTTGAAAAATTCGGACGTGGAGGTTGAGTAATGGTGATCGTTTCCATGGTGATGACGTGTCGCTCCAAAAGTTGCGGTCAGTGAGGCAGGTTCAAGATGACGTCATAGTTGCATGCATCATCATTACACATCTTCCCGATGCGTTGCATCGTTCCTCGAGCCTCTGTCATTTCGATTCTTGTGTTGTTTGACGGTTGATTATACCAATTTGAGTATCGTGGTTTTGTACCAATAGGAAGGGAGAGACCCTTTAGAGAAAGTTTTTACCTTCTCTAATTCTTCACTCTTGCCCCCTTTCTTCTCCTTCTTGTGTTCATATTTCCTGCAATTCCCCATCTCCATTCCTTCTATACTTTCGTCTCCACTGTATACACATCAGCGAAAGATGCCCAACATAACTCCTAACTCTGAGATAATCTCCGACCCAACTCCGCTGTCAGTGGTCATGCCTTCTGGTGGAAGGGAGGCCATTGTTATGGAGGACGAAAGCTTCCTACTATGGAGAAGATCGTTCCTCGTAACCCAGGATCCAAGTCGGTTTTCTCGAAGGACCCCGCGCATGACCCTGAGCCCGTAAAGTCTGAAATGGATGCAAAACATATAGCCGCACTCAGGGCCAAATACAACATCCCCGCTCACATTGACCTGGTTCCAGCGAGGAACGACGTGATCCAGGTTCATCAGCCTGGGTACTGCGTATTTTACGCCTACCCGTTCCAAGTGGGTTACTCTCTCTCTCTCTCTCTTTCTCCATTGGTAGAGGAATTATGTCGTTATTACGGCGTCTGCCCCGAACAACTCTGCCCCTACATTTACAAGCTTTTCCTTATGCTGACAAAGTTTGCGGAGCTGACCGGCTGTGAAGTCTCTATCCGCCACTTGTTGCATATTTTCGCACCAAACTTCCACAGGGACACGATGTTACATCTTTGCACCGCGGGACCAAGGGGCTAGTGGTAGGAATGGATGACAAAGCGAACCATCGGTTTTGGTTCAACTTCTTCTTTGTCAAAATCGAGCACGTAGTGGTGAGACCCAGTGAATTTCCCGAGCAGTGGAATTTTGCTCGTAAGTGCTCTTGTTGATTGAATACCCTTTTTCCCTGTTTTGTGGCCTAATCGTTTTCCTTTCCTTTCGTGTAGCCAAGAAACATTCCCCTTCGTTGGTCGCCGATATCTGTGACTGGGTGGCCCCAGTTCTGCCCCACATAGTGGGGATCAACGATTGGGCATCCTTCAATAAGAAATTCAGACCCAAGCCCTCGACCAGTAAGTCGGGTTCCGTTCTTTAAATACTTCGACCCCATTGCAGTCTCATTTTTTCTTTTACTTACAATTTTCTCTTCGGTGATAGGTTGGAGAGCTTCTTAAAAGGCGAAGGCTCCCGTTCTCGCATTTCGCTAAGCGGTTGCATTTCATGTTAATCGAGTTTGTGCGAAATACTTTCTCTCAGACTCCGTCTTTAAGTGAACCCGGCCTTCAAGCGGCTGCTCCACCAACGGAGACTCCAGCCTCCCCAGTACTGCACCTAGTAGTCGAGTCTTCACCGGGTGAGGATGAAGTGCCACCGCTGAAAAGGCAGAGAGTGGAGATCGACAATGTGGTTACGGCCATGGCCGCATCTAAGAGTGAAGTGGTTTTGGGAATGGAGTCAGCGCGTCCTTCAGTTGCGGGGACCGTTCCCCCCCTCCCCCCCTCCAGAGATCGTCGCGGATGGGAGGCCGTCGGAGGCAGCGAAGATCGCCATGGAAGAAGGGCGGTCATGGGCAGCTGAGTCGGATCCTCATATGCCGAAGGGAGAGGAAAGACGTGTTACATCCCGTACTTTAATATTAGTATAAGTCGTAGTAATCCATATGAGCTTGAAAGGACTAAGACCATTCATGATATTATAGAGGATTTTCGACTATGTTCTTATATTTGATATGGTACTTTAAGTGGAACCTTTTTGAAAAAAAAAGTTTTGAAAAATATGATTTTTATATAGTTATTGATATTACTACTTTCGAATATGCTTTAAATTATACACGTGATATGAGAAAGTTCATAATATTTTCTTTATTGTAAGGATAGAAATCATTTTCTCATAAGAAAAGAAGGTTTTTTTTTTACCATTTTAAGAATTAAGCGTACAAAATTTTTTACTCTTTATATGAGATTAGGAAAAATTAGAAGTTGAGAATATATATATATATATATATATATATATTAATTTTATATGGTACCATGATTTATTATTTTAATAGTAGTACTTTTGGATAAGGTGAAGATACTTGGTAAAGGTGCCATATACGTGTATGTATATTAGTATCACTTCCTATGACTCATCCACTCCAAAGAGTTATTAAATTAAGTGGATAGGATGGTTAAGGGGCTGCCACATGGCATTAAGTTAGGCCGAGGGTGGAACCAATGTGCACATGAGTCATAGCACTTGATGTGCTTTGATTACACGTGAAAGGCAAGCCTTAAGCTTTCATGTTATTCTTAAACAATTTGAGAGATATAAAAGGAAATTGAAATCTTTCCTTCTATTGTTGGGGTGGATAAGAATATACGTGGCAACAAGTAGGGAATTCAATATTGACTAGGCAAGTCTTGGAGCTAGGTGGCAAGATTAGAGAATTCTTTAGCCAGGTCATCATACCAAGTGAGGCAAACAACCCATAATTTTAAGAGATTCCCTACATTAAAGTAAGATGTATATATCTTGCTAAGTAACAAATAGAATTATCAAAAAAGGAGTTTATATGAAACCTTACAATGCTATAGCAACGTGAATTGCAAATTCTAAGAGAGTACAGTACAATCATTCTCAAGAATATCATACGGACTTTTTCCTACTTTGGTCCGCCCTTAAGTGTTTTTCGTAAAGACGTGTGTTAGAGGGATTGTTAAGAGAATCGTCCCAGGTATGTTAAAGCTAATCCTTTTTTCTTTTGGCTTGATCCAAGTAACGATACGTAAATGTAATGCTATTCCATAAGTGGTTCTACTCTTAGCATGTCACGACCTAAACCGATGGGCTGCAACGGGCACCCGATGCCCTTTCTCAACTGAGTACCATCGTAACATATCTTTCTCATTACATCAACATGGTTAAATGGGCCAGAATAGACATATGAGGTAACAAGAATAAAACATGAGAGAGCACGTGACATAAAACGACCTAACCTGATATATTGACTTATACATATGACGTACGGACCTATAAGGCCAAAATAATCACTCGTACACCGAACATAGGCCGACAAGGTCATACAATTTTTCATATACATGACATATACCTACAAGCCTCTAAGAGTACATAAACATCATAAGGTCGGGACAGGGCCCCGACATACCAATCAATACATGTCTAAATCATACTAACCAAATAAGCAACTCCGGGGCAAATGGAGCGCAACAACATCTTCCACTGAGCCGATAACCTACTGGGAGGAATCTCAACTGTCTATCGGGACCTACGTGCATGAAACGCAGCATCCCCTGGCAAAAGGGACGCTAGTAAAAATAATGTACCGAGTATGTAAAGAATAAAAATCAGTAAATAATAGACATAAGAGAAACATGGGGTAAAAGACTCGACATGTAAGTCTGAATAGCTATGTGAATCATTTAATACTTATAATGTCATGCATATGCGTATAAAATGTCATACCATGCATAGGTATATGCGTTCATAACATCATCAAGCCTATGAGGGCATCTCATCATATCATCTCAGCCACTGTGGGCATCTCATCATATCATCTCGGCCACTGTGGGCAAATCATCAACGTATACCAGCTGATCAGGTGATAGTGCGTATATAACACCATAATCTTTTTCCATATCCCATATACATATAATATACATATATAAGCGTATATAACACCATCTAGTCATGGGTCAATGTAAATGAATGCAATGCATGAGAAGTACGTCAATAAAATCTCTCGGAATGTCATAAGACCATTATGCCTTTAATTAATATCATGAAATAAACTTTATCAACTTACGTATTTTCTGAGACCCATGTACAAATGATAGAATAATATAACAAATGGGGAATCAAGAACATAAGCACCTCTAGTATTTCTATGAATAGAGTCATTTATGAAAATTGTGCAGTTGCTCGTTTCATTTGTGTCGTATAGATCATGCCAAAAGAAAGAAGGGATAGCCTTAACATACTTGAGACGATTATCTTGACAATCCCAACACACGTCTTTTGTGATAAAACACGTTCGGCGGATCGAAGTGGGGAAAATCTGTATGATGTTCTTGAGAAAGATTATACCGGGCTCCCTTAGAATTGAAAATCCCGTTACTATTACGTCGAATAAATTCACATGAAGCTGAAGATCGTTACTTGGTAGATGTAAAACATCTCCATTTTTTGTGAATTTGATCACAAATTTCGTATGGATTTACTTGCTTAAGCAATCTCGTTTTCCATTCCCTATTTTTGTGAATTTTGAGAGTTTCTTATTATAGGGGTGGGCCCTACTTGCAAGATGACTAAACCAAAAAATTTTCTTAAATGTGACACCTTGATAAAAGGAGTAAGAATCACCTATTTGGGATAGTGTGCTTCCACGTTAAAGTTCAAGGGGTATCCAAAAGATTTATTCACTAATTTCTTAATTAATTGCTAATCATTCCCCAAAAATCCATAATTAATCAATTATCCACATAATTAAGAATTATCTCAAATTACTTAAAATACTACTCACTTTTAACATACCTTATACGCCGTACTATCATGGTCATGTGGTACCTTGTATGACACTAGTCCATAAATACAAGGTATTTTAACTCGGGTGGTATTTAACCCCAAAAGGTCAAATTTCGACGAAAATTCATTTTCTTCGATTTGTTTACCCTCTCACCTTCACGAATTTACTTATGGAGTAATTTCACGTATAAAAACATGGGGGTGTAACATAGCAATTAAGGATGTCTATGTTATTCATTCCTGTAAAATGATATTCAAGCACGTCTAAGTATGTTTTTAAGTCTCTATTGAGGTATTTGATAAATATGTTAATATTTATAATATAGTGTTACATACATCTTCATGCATTTACCACCGTGCTACGACAGTTGGGCAGTCGTGCTACGACCGGTTGGGCAGACATGCATTTACTATTGGGCTATGTCTGGTCGGGCAGTTACCACCGATTGGGCAGTTATGTATTATTATTTACCACCGGTTGGGCAGTCATGCATCTTCATTTACCACTGTACTACGACCGGTTGGGCAGTCGTGCTGCATTTACTATTGGGCTATGGTCATTCGGACATTTACCACCTGTTGGGCAGTTATGTATCATTATTTACCACCGGTTGGGCAATCATATATTTAACACTGTGCGACGGCCGGTCGGGCAGTTACCACTGATCAGTTGGGCAGTCATGCATCATAACATATGGATAAATGTCTCATAGAGAAACATTATATATATATATATATATATATATATATATATATATATATATGGCACTTTAGAGATTCAGGTTGATTCTTATATGTCTTTAATTAATAATGACTTATTGTTGTATTTCAGTTCCGCCTTACATACTCGGTACATTATTCGTACTGAAGTTCTTTTTGTTGGGGACGCTGCACTCATGCCTGCAAGTATACATAATCAGTTTGACAAGCCCTCATAGTAGCATTCAGTGAAGGATCAGTAAGACTCCACTTCATTCGGAGTGCAACCGAGTCTATGAGTCATCATGCCAGAGTTTTGCTACAGAATTATGGGTAGGTCGGTGCCCTATCCTGTTTGATGTCTAATACTTTTAGAGGCTTTGTAGACAAAGGTCCATTTTGTACAACATGTAAAAGGACTTGACGACCCATATGTATTCATGTTTTAAGAACGATAGTTCATTGATACAATGCTTGCCCACTTATAGTTATACATTACAAGTTGTAGCCATTATGGCCCATGATAGTTAGAAAAAAAAAAGAGTTACAGAGTGGTTCACTCGGGCCAGTACGACATCAGGTGCCAGCCATACCTCCCCAGGTTTTGGGCGTGACGAAGTGGTATCAGAGCGGGTCGTGTACTAGAAAGTCTACAAATCCGTGCTTAGTAGAGTCTCACTTGTGGGTGTGTTGCGCACCACATTTAAAGAGGCTATAGGGAAATTAGGAAATGTTACCCTTATTTTGTTTCCAGATCGTGCCATAGAGCTGAGTCGTAAGAAGTCAGTATGAAGCTTCCCCCTGATTTTGTATGCACCAAAAATTCAGGTATCATAGTAGAGCTTTAAGGCGTGGATATAATTTCCACCTATGTGGAAAGGTGGTTATGAAAGAATCAGAAGATACGATGTGATATTGAAAGGTAAGAAAGGTAAAGGTGAAGAAAACATGAGATACTCAAGTACAAAAGGTTGTGAATAGTCGAGACTTCAGATATAATTTTGGTTTTAGTTTAGTTTACAGAGGAGACCATGTTGATACCCAATTTTTCCTTCATATTTTTAAATATATATATATATATATATATTTATATATATACTTTCAAAATAGTGCATATGCACCATCACTTGATTTATAAACATATACAAGCATTTTTCATAATTTTCTATAATTTTTTTAAAGACTTTAAATCAATTTATTCCCACATTTTTTATTATATAGATACTAATTAATTATCTCACAAATTATTTTATGATGATTTTATCATTTAATTTCACCATTTGCACCTATATTAGGTTTTAAATATTTTTAACATATTTGTCATAATTACATTTGCATTTTAAGGCTAAAATTACACATTTTGCAATAATAGCCTATATGCATTTATAATTACTTTATTTATGCAAAAATAATCTTTTTATACTTTTATAATGTTAGATAACTTTTTTAATTTGTTTTTATGCATAAATGATATTTCTATTTATTTATTATTTTTACAAATTATTTATTAATTAAATTTAGGTATTTAAATAATAGCCTATTTTAAGCCTATTTTCGGACCAACCCCCAGCCCAATTACCTAAATACCTATCCCAACACCTATCCTAGTCCCCATACCCATTTTATACCAACCCAATCTCCTTTAAATCCTGGTAGTTGATCTTTCAAGATCAACGACCCTCATTTACTCCCCTCATTTTACTTAATCGCCCCAACCCTAATCCCCTCATTCTCCAAACCCAGCCGCCCCTAAATGCTCTCTCTTCTCTTTATCTTATGAGGAGACCCTCCGATTCTGACTCTAAAATGGAATCAATAAATGATTCTCTTACCTTGTTGACCACCTCTCATTACTGGTTACTCGCTTATGGTGTTACATAATTGATGCCTAACATGGCAAGCATATCTCTTTAATTTTGAATCAATACTAGTTCAGATCTTTGACCTCTTTCTGTATGTGTTCGTTCTCGTTTCTTTTATGGTATGAATCTCTGAGAATCTTCACGATTTTCTACTTACCCTAAAACTAGGGTTTCAGATCTTTCCAGATCTAATCTGATTCTCGATTCTTTAATTATTTTTCCTTTAATGTTTCCGTCTATATGTCTCTGTGCATCTTATTATAACTCTCTTTGTTACCCTAAATTTAGGATTTTTTATTCTTCAAAATTGAACCAAATCTGGTTCGATCCTTTAATTATTTCCATCTATATGTGCATCTTATTATAACTCTTTTTGTTAGTTTCTGCCGATTTTTACTTGCCCTAAATTTGGGGGTTTTTAATTCTTCAAAATCAAACCCAAATCTGTTTGATTCTTTAATTACTTTGTTAAAGTCTCTGTCTATATGTCTATATGCATCCCTTTTAATTGTTATTTCTGCCGATTTTGTATGTTTTACCTAAATTAGGTTTTAAATTTTTCTTTCCATATTAAATATAAGTGCTTTCTTTTCGATTACTTTGACTAACTATTTCCATATTTGTGCGTTCTAATTCAGTGCTATTTAAACTGCTCCCCAATTCCCCATTAAACAAACTCAGAATTCGAAATATTCTCACTACCCTAAACAAACAATACATTGTTATTCTATAGCTACTATTATGTGCTTTGATTCATGGCCGGCTCGAAGCCCAGGCCAGAAATCCTCTATTATTTGCTTCTGTTGGTGACAATTGTTCATTGTTAGATTCCTTTTCTGTTTCATCTGATCTAGTAAGTTATTGAATCATTTCTACTTTATTACTCGTTTAATATGTTACTGTTATTAGACTAGTTACTTTATGTATTTTAGACATGTTGAACTCAGTAAATCAATTAGTGAAATTTGTTTAGCTCTATGTAACTTAGGATTATCTTATAGCATTAAACATGCTTTGATACTTTTTCTTAAGAACTAGTTAATTATGTATGCCTTAGTAAACTCATTAGCTTGTTATTAAACCTGTTGCCATGTTACTTGTCTGGTTCTGTGCTCACCATGTGATGATACCTTTTTTAAATTGTTACTACTAATTAATGTTTTCCCGACTTATCCCTTATGTGACTTAGCCTGATATGAAGTCTTTGTCATCTTTGTGAGACATGAACTGGTCCTTATTAGCATGACTTTGTTAACTTTCAAAACTTTATCAAATCTGCTTAGTTTCAAATGTGTTTGTTCTATGTGTGATTCTGTCCCTACATGTACTCTCCAATCATATCCTGCTCTCTTGAATTCTCACTATTTGCTGGCTGGAAGCCAAAGCAATTTAGGTACTGTCCCCTGTCCTTCTTGGTGTGAGCACTGCTCAGGGTTCATATGAGACCCTCGTGAACTCTGACACACCAGAAGTTGGTCCATAGTTCTCCTTGAACTATTCTGATCATTCTTCTCTAGTGTGAGCACTGCCTAGGGTTATTGAAGCCTTTGGGAAATCTGACACACTAGATATTTGGGCTTGGTATGCTTATCCTTGAGATAGAGGTGAATCATTCACCGCTGGTCACTGTGTATCAATGAACATGGGCTTTTTGGAGTTATTGTGAGTTGAAGACCTGGCCTGTCCAGGTGTATTTGGGCCTGCTGCAGGCTTCCTGTAGTTTATATACTTTGTAATTCATTCATTCGATTCTGGTTTGTACTAATTATTTGTAATAACAATTAGGGAAATAATAAATTGGAAAAATGGGCTTATTTTTTATATTTTGCATGAAATGGGTAGATAACATGCCTATAGGTGTTTACTTTATGCTATTGTATGTTAGATAACCTGCCTGTAGACTTTACTTTATTCAAAAACATTCCACTATTGTATGTTAGAAAACTTGCCTAGATGTTTACTTTGTTTGCTATTGCGTGTTAGATAACCTGCCTATAGGGGTTTATTTTGGCTCAAATATGCTCTGTAGATAACCTGGCTATAGGGATTTGCTTTGGCTCAAATAAGTTATGTGAATATCCTGCCTACTTTGTTTTACATGATTCGACACCATGCCTATAGGAAATAAAATAATTAAAGTTCAACTTACATTATAGCATATTCAAATCTGCCTCTTTAGAAATCATTCCTGTAGGTTTAATCGATTGTCACACTTGCTCAATTAGTATGCGTGTCTATAAGAACTACTAGCAGTTTCAATCATCAAAGATAGAACTCATGTCTATAGGGTAATTATCATCTGTGCTAAATAATAAAATTGGAACTTCATTTAGTGTCTTGCTAAATGTCACTATAAAGCATGCATATAGGAACAATTGAGTAATTCTGAATATCCTTCGTTGTTATCACTGTCAACTGCTGAATAAACCGCCTAGATAACATGTCTATAGATTTAACCGCTTGTACTTATAATCAGTAGGCAATTACGCAGCCACTTAGGAATCGCTTTACATAACTGTCAGAATGATTAATATCCAGAATCACATAGAGAGCATGTCTATAGGACCTAATAACCTTAACTGTTGAAACTGTCAATACGCCTAATCTATTGGCGTGCATTTGCTGCCTAATGTGTGGAGGCTAATTTGAGCCCCTATTTTCTTTTATATGAAAGTCCAACAGGTCCAAATGCCTCCAGGACCATAGGTAAGGGACGAATTGTGCATGCATAGGGTACGATTTAGAATTGATTAGAGCGCTTTTAGGTAAATAACTTAAAGATAGTAATCAGGTAGCTGAAGATGATAGTCTGTGCCCGCCGAATAATATGAGTAACACCCCCGTCCTGGGGAGGTTACAAAGTATTATTATGTTGCACGGGGTGATCCTTTAGGCTAAAAAACTTATGACCCCCTATTCCTACTAAAATAATTCCCTCTTTTCTTTGTTAGAATAATTCACATGATTTAGTTCGGCCGGGACCCACCGTTGTGGACCTCGAGGAGTGCCTAACACCTTCTCCTCGAGGTAATTTGAGCCCTTACCCGATCTTTGGTGACGCAAATAGTAAATTTGAGTCATTTGCAATAGGTGCTCTAACGCACCTTAATCCGTTAGGCGGCGACTCTCTTTTAATAATCATTCCTTTGGGAAGAGTTGTCAATGTCGAAACCCCGTTTTGGCGAGAAAAAGGGGCGCGTCAGCATGACGACTCTGCTGGGGATATCTTTAGGCTCTTACCATAACGAGCTTGGTTTGTGTGAATTAGTCTCCTCGATAAGTGTGCCTTTGTTATTTTATGCTTAAATTCACCATTTATTTGCTACATGCACATCCCCTTCCCTATTCTCCTTTTATATGCAATTCTTCCTTTAATCTTGTTATAATATACAAATCCTATTAGTTGGCTTCAATCTTTATGCCTTTCCCAAATCCCTACCCCTTTTATCGCTTTATTATAATTTTTTCCATTATAAGAACTAACTCCTTTCTTGTTTTACTTTCTTTCTTGTCTTTACAATTATTAAATACCGCATTTATCGCTTTCATCATGTAAAATACTTGATAAGATGTTATTTCTCTTATTGCATAATTACATGCTCTGCATCATATTCTACTCGTGCGTATAATACCATAGAGACACTTGATGAGTGTCCGCGCTCTTCCTATATTACCCTTTTAAATTTGGAAAGGCTTATTTGCGGTAAAACTAGTCTATCAACGGTACAATCGACGGTTCTGTGCCTTTCTCTCTCAAGTTGCTCGCTTGAGGGTACCAGTCTAGACTTCTATAGAAAAACCTTATTCTGATGATAATTGTACATGCATCATGTTCAAACCTAGCACGGGTTAGTATGTTGTCCGCATAATACTCTAAGGAAAGCCTTGTCCAAATCCCATCCGAGTTTCTATAATCTCAGCGGGCACAATCATGATATGTGCATTATTTGGAGAAACACATGCCGATATGCTAATCATTAATGTTTAAGTAGTCAAACCTGGAGGGGAAAGGGGCTAACTTTGTTTATTTTGCAGAAAAATGAGGCAAAGAAGTCCCCCAAGTCCGGCATGGTCCGAAGTATACCACCTTTATTGCTAGATTGGTGGGAAAATCTTTCACCAAGCGATAAAAATCACGTGAAGAGGGTTCTCAGAAATTTACCCTCCTTGCTAGACATTCAGCCAAACAATGTACTGATCGAGGCATGACTCCCCCTCTTGAGGAAATAGGAGTTTTCGCTGGGCTAACTTAGGATAGCCCTGGTCTGTTGGTACCAGAAAATCGCATTTCTAGGGCGTTTCTGAAAATGATGGGTCTTAGAAATAATGACGAGTTGGTCTGCCTGAAGAAGTCCTACATACCTTTCGACTTACTTTCGAGTGTTATGGGCACAACACATCCTACCGTATTTTTCATGAAGAGTTTGCCATCACTTCCCTGGGTTGGACTCATCGTCGGGTTTTTATGTTCATCGTCTATTTACTATGTATGATAGTATTTCCAATCCAAGGAGACATGATTCACACTCGGTTGGATATGAGAACCAAGACTTTAATGGAAGGGATTGAGGGACAGACTTACACTATTGTCCCAATGATCGTAACAGAGATATACCGAGCCATGAACCGTTGCAAGAAGGGGTTCTAACATTTTGAGGGTTGCAATTTGTTGTTGCAGATATGGTTGTTGGAGCATCTTCAAAGAGGGTAGTACCATCAGGAATTTCCACGAAGACCATGGAATGACCACATAGATTTCCACCATCCGAAACGAATGACTTTTATCCCAGACAGGATTGCACAACCAGAAAATACTATATATTGGGTACACTTTTTCAGCAATCTGACTGATGACAAGGTCCATTGGATGTTCGAGTGGTTCCCTACTAGCGAGTTCATCATCAGGTCCAGGGATGTTCCTCATTTGGTGTTGATTGGGTTGAGAGGCATATATCCTTATGTTCCTATCAGAGTCAGGAGACAGACTGGGAGAAAACAGGCCATACCGCGAGTCTCCAAGATGAGTCATTACAAAGAAAATTTTCAAGGTAATGCCATTCCATACAAGTGTGAGGCCCAACACATGTGGCATCTGAAGATTATTTTGGAGAAGGACACTATCGAGCCAGACCGGTACCACGTCGGTCATGTGTATTTCTACCTATCATGGTTGGATGATGACATGGCGGGAGAAGTCGAGTCAGGAGTCGATCGAGGAAACAGGGTCATAGATGAAGTTGCTGAAGTACATGTGAAATACAAGAGGTTGCGCAAAAGAATCCTTGAGTCCGAGGCCAGGCGTCTGGAACAACACAAGGTAGACATGGAATCAATCAATGAATGGAGGGAAATTTCTACAAAGTCAACGGAAAGGTTGGAATATTTAGAGTAGGGTCTGAGGAACTTCAAGTGAAGATCAGGAAAAGGATCGTGGATTATCAGAATGCAGAAGGCAACGAAGGAGGACACCTAGCAAGGGCGTATCTGCTGTTGGACATGCGCGACCTGGGGAATCTGATCGATGGGACTAAGAAGGCCAAGCTTGGAGAGGGTCCCTCCGGGACCAAGTAGATTAGAATCATTGCTTGCGTTCTTTTCTAGAGTCGTTTTAGAATTTGATTGTAAAAGGAAAATGCCACTAGTAACTCTTTTTGATTATTGTCGTTTTAGAGGTTTGACTTATTTATTACATTAATGAAATGAGGAAATTATCGGCATTAAGTTTCTCCAAATCTACGTGTCGCTAGGCCTACCTCAGGCACAATGAGGTCCCCAAAATTAGGACGCAAAATTATGATGCATACTGCCAAATACCCTTTCCAAAAATCCCTACTGACTTGTTTACCTTTTTGCTTTTTCTTTGTTTTGATTATTCCCATCTCATAAGGTTGGTTCATGCATACTGGCATCATCAGCATATCATACCAGATCTAGAGGTCCTCCACCTCCTCTTACTCCAAGTGATCCGAAAAATAAGGGAAAGGCTAAGATGCATGACATGAGTGGTATTAGGAAAGATAACGTTGCGCATGAGGAAAATGTTGAAACTTTAGACAGTCGGAGTACTCCGGCACAGAACGATTTGGTTCTTGTAATGACCCTACGGTTGTTTTGAGCTCTAGTGTGTCGTTCAGCGGTTTGAAGTCGTGAGCAGCTTCATTTCAGGTATTATGACCCGTGGGCGTGGTCGGAATTGAATTCCAGGAAGTTTAGAATTGATTTGGAAAGGAAATTTTCATTTCAGAAGCCTTAAGTTGGTGAAATCAACTAAGATTGGAATTTTGAGTAAACGAACTCCGAATCAGGATTTGAAGGTTCCAACAGGTCGTATGAAGATTTCGGACTTGGGTGTATGTTCGGCTCAGGGTTTGGCTAACCCGAGAGCATTTTGGCGTATATTGTGGAAGTTAGCATCTTAGAAGGATTTCATGAATTTGGGCTTGAAGTGCATATCAGTGAGGTTGATGTCCGTTTGGTATTCCGAGTCTGGGAATAGCTCTGTATGTTGATTCTAGAATTGGGAGCGCGATCAGAAGTGAATTTGGATGTCCATAGGTCATTTTGGGGTCATTTGGCTAAAGATAGAAATTTGAAGGTTTTTGAGAAATCCGACCGGAAGTGGAAGTTTTGATATCGAGGTCGGAATGCGATTCCGGTAGTTGGATCTGGCCCGAAATGTTGAATATGACTTGTGTGCAAAATTTGAGGTCAATCGAGTGTGATTTGATAGGTTTCGGCGTCAGATGTAGAAGTTTGAAATTCTAAGTTCTTAAAGAATTGGATTTGAGTGTGATTCGTGATTTCGGCGTTGTTTGATGTGATTTGAGGGCTCGAGCAAGTCCGTGTCATGTTTTGGGGCAGGTTGGTATAATTGGACGGGGTCCCGGGGGTCTCCTGTGGATTCCGGGTGGTTGTCGGATCAAGAATTTAAGTTTGAAGAAGTGAAGATTGCTGTCATCTGGTGTGATCCGCACCTGCGAGGATTTGACCGCAGGTGCGGAGCCGCAAGTGCGAGATTGGGTCTGGAGCTGAGGAACCGCATGTGCGGGAGTTTGGTCGCACCTGAGGAATCGCAGGTGCGAAGAGGGATCGCGGGAGCGGGAGTTGCTGGGCTGAGTCAGATCCGCACCTGCGATGGAATTTTCGCAGGTGCGGCTATTGCACTGCAGGTGCAAAAATGGCGGGAGGCAGTGGGGTGTTTTAAGAACGGATTTTTGGCCATTTCTTCATTTCTCTCATTTTGGTGTGGCGACTTTTGGAGCTTCAAGAGGGGGATTTTCAACAAGCATCACTAGGTAAGTGAATTCTTCCCATTCCTAAGTTAAATATGTGATCTTGCATGGAAGAACATAAAAATTGGTAGGAATTTGGGAAAAGTTGAAGAAACCTATGAAATGGAAAATTTGGATTTTTAGCCACGAATTGAGCATGAATATTTGAGTTAGTAAGGCTATGGGTCGAATGTATCTTCGAGAATTTCAGTTTTTCCGGGCACGTGGGACCGAGGGCATTTTGGTAATTTCTTCGAGCGGGGTTGGGAAAGTATATAATCTGAATTTGTTGTGTGTATTAGGATGTATTTTCATTGCTTTGTCGTTATGTGGTAGTTTCAGAGCGTTATGCGTCCGTTGGAGTCATCGGAAGGGCTTGGAAGCCGGTGTTGGAATTTCGGAGCGAGGTAAGTCTCCTTCTAACTTTGAGAGGGGGAATCGTCCCTCTAGGTGGATTAATTCAGTACATGCTATTATCTTCGGGGGTTACGTACGCACGAGGTGACGGGAGTCCGCATGTAGCTACTATTATGCCATATCCGGGTAGCCTAGGACCCACTAGCATGCTTCATGTGTGTACCTGTAACCCTGCCTGTAATATTAAACTGCTGATATGACCAAAACGTAATTGAATGTCTAAAACAAAGCTAGAGTTCATATTGTTAACCTTCTAGAAAGAGAACTTATCTCTATGGATATTTGTGTACCTGGACTAGGTTGTATCGTGGAATATCATTAAACTTGACAAATGAGTTTCAAAAACAAAGATTTCAAAACCTATATTTCATGTTTCTTTTAAATAATGATTTTACCACTTTCCTGAGGAAACTGTTTTCTTGATAAAATACGGATATGTGTAACTTTGGGTGCCTGAGTCGCTTGAGTGATTCGCGAGCAGGAAGACCCTGTATTTGTGTGTGTATTCATATGAGCACCTGAGTCGCATGTATGATTCGCGAGCAGGCTAGCCGTATTATGTTAACCGCGTCGCATGATCGATTCGCTAGCGGGACAGATAGATGCATCTATGGTTCGAGCCAATCGACCCTTCGACAATGCATATTTTATTATTGTTGTCCGCGCCGTTCGACCCTCGGCATTGCCTGCGCATGATATTTGCTGTGTAGTTGCTATGATATTTGCCTGATTACTGGCCTGAAATATTAAATTGTCGATTGAAATGACAAAGATTAAAGTTATTAAAAAGACTTTTAAAAGAAGTTGTTCCTTCCCGTAGATTTATTATTATTTGATTAAATCACCATGCTGATAAATTGTTAATATGACGAAGATATAAAGTGTTAACATGAACGGAGTTGAAAGATATTTAAATCCTGTTTTATAAATTTCCTATGATAAAACCATGCTTAGTGTCACTCTTTAATATTTTAAATGGACCTTTAGTAAGTGTCTAATTTGACCTCTCGTCACTACCTCTCTGAGGTTAGGCGAGCGACTTACTGAGTACACATTATTTTTGTACTCATGCTACACTTGCTCTGCATTTTATTGCACAGATACTTTCATAGAAATGTGGAGGATTCGGAGACTTAGGCGAGCTGCATCATCCAGAGGCCATCCGCAGCTGACAGAGTCTCCTTCGTACTGTATCTATTTCATATAAATTTCCTTGTCCAGTTGTATTTCGGACATGCTTGTAATGATTGTTGAATTCTTAGAAATTTCTCATGTACTTGTGACACCGGGTTCTGGGATATGTATTGGGATATAATTGCTTAAGTGAAATCTTTAAATCACTGTATTTAATTAATAGACTTTTATTTGATTATCATGTAATAAAGTGAACGGAAATATTTTTCATAAATGTTAAAACCAGAAAGTTATTTCAATTAATTAATGTTTTGGCTTGCCTGACCTTGATGTCCGGCGCCATCACGACCTTAGGGATTTTGGGTCGTGACATTTCTACTGCTGAAGCAAAAAATACTGGAATTGCAAGGGAAACTTGAGCAGGTCCGCAACTTGGAAAACCTTTCCCTCACTTTAAATGTCCCAGACATCAACCAATAAAAATCCCAAAACCCAGCACCTCCTCAAAACACACCAAACCAACATCCACAAAATCCTCTCGTATCTCATCAATACACCGCACCTCATCAAAATCCTAACCCTCCACCAGTACCAACTCCTTCTCAACACAAACACCTTCCAACTTAGTATCCGCAAATTACTACCTACCATACTCCCCAAAATACCCCACAACCTACTTCTGATCCACAGAACTCAACTAATGATCACCACTACACTCACACCCCCGGTATCCATCAAAACAACCCCATATATGTAGAAACCTTACCTCACCCCACTCAACAAACCCCATACACACCAGAATCTATCAAGAAGGACCTGCTCATCAAGAATATGGCAGAGGAACTTAAGAAGCTCACAAGCCGAGTCCAGGGTGTCGAAGGAGGAAAAGGCATTGAAGGTTTGAATTATGAAGATATGTGTATTCAGCCAGATGTTGAACTTCCAAAGGGATACAAACCTCCTAAGTTAGAGATATGTGATGGAATAGGTGACCCAAAGGTGCTTCTAAGAACATACTATGACAAGCTCGTAGGAGTTGGGAAAGATGAAGGGATTCGCATGAAGCTGTTCGTGAGAAGTCTCGTTGGAGACACCCTATCTTGGTACATTAGTCAAAATCCCAAGAAGTGGGTTAGCTGGTTAAGCATGGCATCATATTTCACGGATCGATTTAGTTTTAGTACAGAGAATGCACTAGACGTCTTCTACATACAAAATATCAAGAAGAAGCCAACTGAGACTATCCGCGAGTATGCTACTCGGTGGAGATCAGAAGCTGCAAAAGTAAGGTCAGCATTGGAAGAATAGAAGATGAACAAATTCTTCGTCCAGGCCCAGGATCCACAATAGTATGAAAGGTTAATAGTTATCGAAAATCACAAATTCTCCGACATCATCAAGCTAGGGGAAAGGATTGAAGAAAGGATCAAGAGCGGGATGGTGATTAATTTTGAGGCATTGCAAGCTACAAACAAAGCATTGCAATCAGGGGCATATCAAAGAGGAAATAAGTAGGGGCCGTGATGGGAGCCCAAGGTCCAAAATCTCCTTTTACGTACGAAGCACCTCCACCTACATATCAACCTTCACCTACCAGATATCCACAACCCGCCATTGCCTACCACACTTATAACACCAAGCTAGCATATTATCACTCACTTCCAGCCCGCCAAAACTATCAAAAACCCAGACCAAACTTTGACCGCAGGACGCCCAGACATTACACCCCTATTGCTGAACCCATCAATCAATTATACGAAAGACTGAAAGTTGCTGGATGTGTTAGACCTATTCCCGATGTTGCCATGGGAAACTCCTCTCAATGGGTCAATCCAAACAAAACATGTGCCTACCACTCTGACATGAAAGGTCATACCATCGATGAGTGTCGCACTTTGAAAGACAAAATCCAGACATTGATTGATATCAAGGTCATACAAGCAAAGGAGACTGCACCTAACGTCCGCAACAATCCTCTCCCGGATCATAGGTGCGGAGGAGTAAATGTGATAGAGACTGATGAAGAATGGGACCTGGAAGGGTCAATTGGACTTATTTGAGAAGGGGATGATCTTAAGAAACATGCAGTCACTCTCACTCCTATTGTGGTACAGATACAACCACCAGTCGAAGTTGAGGTAGCTGCATCGACTCTGTTCGAAATTGAAGTAACAACACCTGTTCGTATCTATGATATAGTTTTATTTCTTGGAGTCTCTTGCTCTGTTCTCTGTACTGTGGTATCAGAGCCAGCCCATCCTTTTGGAGGGAGGAACAATTTACTAAATAAGTCTGAGTCATTTCCATCATCCTCTTCCCTTGCAAAAATGAATATGTCTCCCGCTCTATATAAAACCTTGTCAAAAAAATATGATTACCTCTATGTAGTCGATATCCTACCCGATGAACAAAAAGTATCTTCCACTAAACTACCCCTCATAAACCCGTACTCATTTTGCCAAAAAATCATTTGCACCATGGACCCAAATCCGTTCCTTAGTCCAACACAAATCAAAAGGAGTCAAAGAATACGTTGCTGCCTCAAAACTTGAACAACATTCTATTCTTGCTACTCAAGAGGAACAATTTATTACCCTCCAAATGCCAGATGATTTTCCAAGATAATGGAGAGATCATGGTTTTACCCATATCCATTTTGGTGCTATCCGAATTTCTCTCACTTATCATGGAAGAAAAGGTCAACCTGTTGTTGCTCGACTTTATCTTCTAGATACAAGATACTTGGAGTACCAACATGCAAATTTGGGTACTACAGAAGTTACATTGAATGCAGGGACTGTCTTCATAACTATCTTTCCAATTTCAACATGTCCCTTTTTGACCCATACTTAACCGAAGCACTAAAAATCCAAGTCCAAATTCAAGGTGCCCCACAAGCCAAAGATTCTATCCAAGCCACTCTTCATCACTAAATGGCGTGGCGGGTCCAAAATCATGCCATGGATCTATGCCTTCCCAGAGGAGAAAATGTTTTACTCTTGAATATTGATGCTACCAAAGGAGATACCATGTGCACCCAAATACCCAGACAAATTTCCAGAGATGAGCTTGTCAAAATTCTTTCGGATTCCTGGATTACAAATTATGAAAGGTTAAGGAAACCAGAAGAACCTCTACAATCTGGTGAGCCAACTTTTGCCAAAATAAATGACAAAACCGTTTCCATAAGCTTTGACCATTACCATCTCAAAAAGCCCAATAAAACCATATTTTCTTGCAAAATGATCTAACCCAAAGACACAAACCCTGACCCTGACCCTGAGATAGAATCTTTCTGGAATATACAAACTATCATGGAAGAACATGACTGGTGTAAACATTTTGACAAAGACGACAAAAGAGTTTGGTGGTTCAAATGCCCCTTTACGGGACACTAG
Source organism: Nicotiana knightiana (assembly GCA_005239525.1). NCBI lineage: Eukaryota > Viridiplantae > Streptophyta > Magnoliopsida > Solanales > Solanaceae > Nicotiana > Nicotiana knightiana. The sequence continues at coordinate 46,805 of ML431592.1, forward strand.
CCTTGGGATCTCGGCTGCGACTGCCAAGATTGTTTTGAATATCCAAGAGGAGAATATTATGAACACCACCTGTGTCATTGGGAAAGATTTGGCCTCAACGAGGCTAAACCAAAATCCAAGAAAAAGGGGAAAACTACTGAAAAGCAATTTCGAGCCAGATATGAAAATAAAGACCCTTCAATTGGCTCATTAATCCGTCCAGGTAAATATAAATTTCTTGTCAGTTACAAACCCCAAGAATGGGTAAAATTATCAGAAAAATTCAATCCAAGTTGGGAAGACAGTGAAACCACCCCAAAACCAAAACCGCCATCAGCTCGTAACCTAGAATCCAAAAAGCCACCTGAACCTAAAAATCTTTCAACCCAAAAGTCCACACTCCCACAAATATTCATGTTGAGCCCTTCAAATTCAGCCATACCCAAGATTTTCCTCCACTCCAACCTTTTGAAAAAGAAGGTATCAGTCATGCTCCAAAAATCCCCAAGAAAAACATAGTACTACCTTCTGGAGAAAAACCCCCAACAAGTGACATCGAGGCAACAATGAACTTGCAATCAGAAAATTCCATCTGTCAAAACAAAGTGCTCAATAATATTGGCAACACCATAAAAAAACGTGGCCCATACACAAAACAAGTTAATGAGCAAAGTGGAAACAATTGAGAAAAAGGTGAAGCAGACATCGTCTCAGCATGCCGGACTAATCAAAGCCTTGGAGCTAAGATTGGCAAATTTACAATATGAGATTTGTCCGCCAGGAACTTAACTTTTCCAGTTCTTCCAACAACAACTAAAGGAGACAATTTCAATCAAGGAACAAATCTAACTTTTGAGAAATGACCGCTTTGAGTCACAAAAAACCCCATTTTCCCCTTCAAAATCTACTTTTTTCCCCATGTCAACACAAGCATATTCCCCACCAAAACTAGACAACACCTTTTCTACCTTTCCTACCACCTCACAGAATCCTATCTCTTTCACCCAACCTTTAAAAGAAGAACCTGAATTCTATATTGCAAAAATGGTTTGGGAAAGGAAAGATGCTCTTGCAGCCAAGAAACAAACTAAGAAAAGGCGAGACCAAGGAGAAAGTTCAAAAGGGTCCAACCCAGAAAGTCTGATGATTTCTGATCAGAAGACTCCAGACATCTATGTCTCCCAGCCAAGAAACATGTCAGATTGAGATACCACATGGTCGGAATCTCTAAATTCATCAGACGATAATATCATAGAATATATCTCTCAATCCATCAATGAATCCACAACAAAATCTTATGACGAAGACGATCCCCCAATATTTGTGAGCCAACAAAGAGACCCAGAAATATCTGAAGTTGAGGAGGATCAAGAAGGCATGATGGATGAACTAATCCCAGAAAGAAGACATGAACCCATGGCTTCAAAACCAGTTGGAACTGGCTTCCACACTTTCACCTTAGATGACATCAAGGTTTCAAAATGGCCTCAAAGGATCCAAGATTTCTATACTTGGATGGTGACAAAAAACTTGGTGGAACGAGGAAATTATATCATCCTGTCAGAACTAACTTCACGGTTCTCAGGAATCCTCAAAGATTGGTGGAATTCACTTGGGATTCAAGACAAAAATATTTTTCTTATATCCCAGGATTTTGCCTTCAACATCAGAATCCTACATGAAGTGTTCTGCGGAGATATTGGCCAAAGACAGGAGAAAATGCGAAGACAACTCTTTGAGATGAAGTGTGTGTCATTCGACAGAAATGACATTGACAAGCATTTTCAAAAAATGGAAAAGATATACTTTGAAATCGGCGGAATCATCAACCTGAAGCAAGCCTTTGTCTCTTCCCTTCCAAAGATGTTGGCAAGCCGAACCATGATCATCATTGAAGAAAAGTTCCAATCAATAACAATCCCACAAGTCGGCTACATCAGGCAAGCTATTTTCGTAGCATTGGAGGACATTTGTACAAAGCGCTCAGTCCTAAAACAAATTATCCAGCACAATCCAGCGCTTGACAAAGCATGTCGCAAATTCGATCTAATCACTGGATCAGGATGTTCCTGCCACACATCTAGGCGACAGAAAGGATTCAGGAGGTTCAGATGGCCAGGAATTCCAGATGGAAAACTAAGGTCCAAGATACGCACAAAATATTTCAGACATAGAAAGCCAGGAAATTTTCACAAGAAAAACAGATGCTTTATTTGGCACAAGATTGGACATTTCGCAAAAAAATATCCCCAATCGAGAATATCTATCAAACTTCTTGAAGAGATTAAAGATTACACTAGCATACATCTCGAAAAAGAGGACCATGAATCCATATTCTCAGTGGATGATAAACCTAGTGAAGAAACTTTATTCTCTCTTGATATCTATGAATATCAAGGCAATGAGCACTACTGATGCGTGGCTTGAATTCATGATTTAAATCATTATATACCTTGAATTTTATGCGCATTAATGATAAAATTACACTTGTTATGTGCTTAATGGAGTTTATTTCATGTGTAGGTGAAGTGGAGATGGAAACGGAGCTAAAAGGATGCAAATACGTCAAAAAATACGCGAAAGGAGACACCCGGGCGATAGCCGGGCGACAGAGCCAAACAGCCTGACCCTTCCTGGCGTTAGCCAGGCGTTTGGGCTGAAACGCCAGCCCTACCCTGGCGTTAACCAGGCGTTTGGGCTGAAACGCCAGCCCTAGCCTAGCGTTAGCCAGGCGTTTGGGTCCAAACGCCAGGGTCCCCAGTCGGCCAGAAACCGAGTTTTGACGGGTTTACGTGTTTTCTAATTGAAATAGAAGGCTCCTACACGTTTAGGGTTTATCCGAAACATATAAATAGACCCAAAAACATAACATTGGGAGAGATTTTTTGATCATTGAAGGGGATTGATGTGGAGGAACACACCACGCTTGAAAGAGGATTCTACTTAGTTTTTCTTCTCTTCTTTTCTTTTAGTTTCATAGTTTATTAGTTCTAGAGTTTTGGGTGCTACGTGAATGTTGTAGTTGAAGCTTGAATTATTCTTATTGTTTTATCTTAAATGGTTTGTTTATCAATCTTGCGCTTAATTATTTAATTGCTTGATCACCAATTGAATACTATCTTACGAATCTAGGGTTGAACTCGGGAGAGGGAATTCTAGATTGCATATAAGATTGGGTAGAGCAAGATCTTAACCCTTCAGGGGAGCGGATTTGCGGTTAGGATAGGAATATACCTAATCGCCTTGCTTGGTTATTATACGGGAATTATTAATGCGTTCTTGTTAATCCTGATTCCATAGGAATATAGGCGTTAGGTTAGCTTGAATAGGCGAGTTGTACTTCGGGAGAAGGCTACGAGCAATATTAACCTCGTCAATCAATAAACCTGATTTGAAGATTTAGGTCGAAAACTCAACGTGATTGTTTGCCAACCCATAACTCTAGAATATCAAATTACATTGAATTCGTCTTTAAGTTAGTTGTCTCTTTAATCTCTTAATTTACTATTATAGATTAATTTTAGTTAAATATTTGTTTGAGTTTAGTTTAGTTGATAGTTAATCACAAGTCCCTGTGGATACGATATCTGGACTTAAAATCCTATATTACTTGTCGACCACGTACACTTGCGTGTGCATTGGGAAATCAACCAACAACTACCAAATTTCAGAACCAGTGATCGAAGATCGATAGGATATCAACGCTCTCGTAGTCATTCCCCAAGTATAATTCAAAGTCTATTCATCCAAATGGGATAAACCAACTTGAGTTACTGCTTTCATCGACACTGGAACTGCCTCTTCACTCATAAATCCTACAGTTCTCCCTGAAGATCAATAGGTGCCGCAATTTAAGGATTTTAACACTGCATCAAATGGAATCCTCACTACCGATGTCATCACAAAGCATCCGATCACAATTGAGTTCTTTCCAGGATTGTACAGAACCAAGCTGATAGGATCGGATGTACCAGGAAAAGATCTTATTGTTGGATTCGACATTTACAGACAACTTAGAGATCAACTCCAAATCAAGGCTATCAAGATAGATTTTAAGAAGCAGTTAAAACCTTATTATGAGATTCCAAGGCTATTCCAAATCACCAATGGCGAACAAATCAAAGAGATTGAGCAAAATCTCATCGAGTATTCATGTGTTGAATCCCACAAGGATTTCATGAAGAAAAGGAAAAGCCCGTTATGGAAAAACGAAGAGTTTTTTAGCAAGCTCCCTTTCAAGAAGAATGAAAATATCAATCCAACAAAATCCAGTCATTCAGGCATGAATCCATATCATCTTCAGCTTGCAAAGAAAGAATGCGAAGAACTTTTGGAATTTGATCTAATAGAGCCATTAGATTCACAATGGGAATGCGAAGCATTCTATGTCAACAAAAGAGCTAAGCATACAAGAGGAAAACTCAATTTATACATTGGAGGAACATGTCGACTTGCTTCGCCAGTTTGAGGCATTGATAACACACAATGGGATCATGCTTTCAGCAAAACGATGGTTCTTTCCCAACAAGAGATTGATTTTCTTGGAATGCATTTTGTCCAAGGTGCATAGAGTCCAGGACCACATATATGTCAAGAACTACTCAAGTTTCCCGATACTAGAATTCACAACAAAGCAGATCCAACCTTTCTTGGGTATAGTAAATTATGTGAGAGATTTTGTCCCAAATGTCTCTACATGCATTTCTCCGCTCACAAAAATGCTCAAGAAAAATGCTCCATCATGGGGAAAGAAAGAAGATGAAGCAGTCAAGGAAATAAAGGAGATTTCTAAAAATGTCAAGTCCTTCTGACGGTAAGAAGATACTGCAAACTGATGCCATCAATGAATATTGGAGTGGACACCATCAATGAATATTGGAGTGCCATTCTATTTGAAGAAAAATATGGCCATAGAAAGATATGCGGATATGCCAGCGGAAAGTTCAAATATGCCGAGCAACATTACCACTCCACCTTCAAGGAAATTCTTGCAGTAACGAATGGAATCAAGAAATTCAATTTTTTCCTGATTCACACAGAATTTTTGATAGAAATAGATATGAAGGCCTTCCCAAAGATGATCCAGATAAATTCGAAGATTATTCTCAATCCTCAGATTCTCAAATGGGTCCAATGGTTCTCTCCATAAAAGTTTCAAGTCAGGCACCTAAAAGGAAAGGATAATATTCTGGCAGATTTTCTATCTCGATCGGAAGAATTCTCAAAGAGATTTACCCCAGGAAAACAGAAGTCAAAGCAAAGATAATAAGCCACATCTTCATGCTTTTAAATGTACCAGGAACAAGTTCATTGAAGCCAGCGGATCATCCACCGGAGTTATTCAACCTCATGGATCCCTTTGATCTGTCAATTATTAGGGAAAGAAGAACTTATTATGAGCTCTAAGTTTTCCAACAACATGGAGGATCCATTCTCAAGCCTTATGGCGTCAATCCGGAATATCCATTATGCCATATATTCATAGCACAAGCCAAGGATTTTCCACAAGAACTATTATGGTTTTTCTGGTACCTATGCCATCAGTACTACATTTTCATGGAATTCAAGTGCATCGTTTTCAAAGATTTTGACAACATTAAACCAGCTCTTAAAGTATTTTTACTATGGTTCAAGCCTAGGAGATATTGGATAAAATGTGTCAACGATTCCTACAAAGCAAAGGTATTCATGTTTCATAGGCCAGTGAAGATTATTAACGGAAAAGTCCAAGCACAAGAAGAGGCGTCATTCTGGTGGAATTTCCCGTGTCCATTTTATCCATGGAAGAAGAATATAGTGAAGCACAAAGAATTATCTTCCAGCAAAACATGTGCACCCCGAGAGAAATATGGCCAAAAGATTGGGCAAGCTGGAATTATACCAGCACTCATCCTTACTGGGAAAAAGTCCGAGAAGCAGCAAAGGAATATCAAACTCCTTATGAAATCATCCGGGGAAAAATCACTCATGACATCTCCAGATTAAGGTTGGGTATCACATCTCTCAATCCAAAAGAGAAGGAACATAGAGAAGGAGAACTGTCGAGTTCCATGCATTACTACACGAGATCTTTAAAAAAATGCCTAGAAGACAAACCGAGAAAATCAATGGAAGATAATCATCCCTGTTAATCTCACCATAATCCTACATTACCTACCAAAACACCCTAAAAATCATCTACCCATGCCAAGACAAAATTCCACATCCTTCCAAACTATCTGGATCCCACTTTCACATGCTTCCACATGCCTCGTCACATGCAACACACTATTTTCACATGCTTTCACATGCTCCCACAAACTTTAACATGCTAAACTGTGTGTATTTCACCCATTTCAGATGTTTTCAGGAGTTTTTAGTTGTTTTGCCTAAAGGTCCTTCACATGTAAAAAGGGACCTACTTGTAGATAGGTTTGCCATGTAAGATAGGTTTATTTTATAATATAAGTTTGTCTTGTAATAACCTCCTAGTCCTATATAAATGAGGCATTGTAGTAGTTGTAAGATCATCTTGAAAACTATCTTGTAACCTTTGTAAAACTTTGTGATATACTACATATGAGTTCCTTCTAAATTTCCCTCTTATTATTTCTTTCGAATGGATGGAAAGGCCGGTCCATGTATGAAAATAAGTAAGCATACTCTAAGAAAGTTAGCTTGTTGTAGTACGAATATTTTTTGAGTTTTAACAGCTAAGGTTGGTTATAGTACAAAAATTTTCTGAGTTGTGTAGCTTGGCAAGCCGTCCCTCATGGGTTGTGAAGCCATCCCCTTTGTAGGAAAACTTTTGCGACTATAAGCAAATTAACTGTTAGTGTAGCTTGGCTATTTCCAACCCTTTTTGTAGGAAAACTTTCGTATCTATGATATAGTTTGCTTTCTTGGAGTCTCTTGCTATGTTCTTTGTACTGTGGTGCACCTGCTCCGTTTAAAGTAGAAGTAACCACACCCTTTACTCTGACGGTAGCATCCACACACCCTTTAAGTCCAATGTTGTACCCTTGGATTATGTTGCAGATGCCAGGAGGAAAGGAAAAGCAAAAATGGAAGAATGTGGTGCGGCACAAGGGATGACCAGGACTGGCAGAACTTATACACCTGAGAATTTGGGAGGAACGAGTAGAGAAGTTGTTGCCAAATAACCCATCATTGAAACTAGCCCAGATGATCATTGGAGAAAGATGCAAGCGAGGGAATATTCTGTGGCAGACCATCTGAAAAGAACTCCTACTCAGATATACATCCTATCATTACTGCAGAATTCCGGGCACATAGGAATGTCTTGATGAAGGTATTGAATGAAGCTTATGTGCCTAACAATATCACCAGTGGGGAGATGGATAAAACGGTAGGGAAGGTACTGGAGAGCCACAAGATCACCTTTCATGAAGACGAATTGACACCATAAGGATTAATCCACAATAGGGTGTTGGACATCACGGTACAATGCGAGGATAAATTCATTGCCAGGGTTTTGATATGACTCAACATCTGTCTGCTAACAACTCTGAAAATATTGGGCAAAGGTTTGCATGAAATACGAGCAGGGACTATGAATGTGAAGGCTTTCGATGGGTCTCAAAGGGCCACAATTGGGGAACCAATCTATGCTTACAAATGGGTCCAACCTGGTTCGATGGAATTTCAACTACTAGACATATCCGCTCCATACAATCTGCTATTGGGACGACTTTTGATACATGTTGTCGGGGCCGTGGCTTCTACTTTACACCAGGCTGTAAAGTTCGAATGGAATCATCAGGAAGTAATCATTCATGGAGATGGGAGTAATCCCATTTATACCAACCAAACTATTCCGGTCGTGGAAAATAGAAGGAAGTTAGGTGGGTAAACTTATCACTGCATCGAGCGCGTTAACGCAACTGATAAAGACAAGTGGTGGAGCAGAAAAATAGAAAGAATACTAGCATGGTCAGGGTATGAACCCGGTAAAGGGCTCGGGAAGAACCTCCAGGGCATTACCATCCAATACAGCCAAAGCGTCACGACACAACCTTTGGGCTTGGATATCAGTATACCTGGTAGGAATATGACGATTGGTCGCCGCAATGGCGTGGTCCTTATTACCCTCTTGAGCATCCGGTACCGCATTTAAGCCAATCCTTTCATCAGGCTGACATAATATGGGGATCTGAAGAAGATGAAGCTCTAGCTGGTCTAAGGAACCTGTTCTTGGAAGATGAAGACATGGATTGCAGGGTGATAGTTGAGGAGGAGGAGGAAGAAGGCTTCATTATCCATATAGTGGAGAAGGGAGCAGTTCTCAGAAACTGGACCGCCACACCATCCAGGGCCAGACGAGTCCCGGGGTAGCATGGCTGCTAGTGTCATTCATTTTGAAAACAATTCTTTTGAGCATTTTTTGTTTAAGAACATCTCTCTTTCTTTTCAGTATTTTTCTTTGGAAAACATTGTTTGAAGTCATTAAAAAATTGCTTTGTTTAAAGTTTCAACATTTATCAATCGTTTGATGTTTTATTATTATTATCGCTCGTGTCTTTCTCTCTACAACATTACTATTTCTTACCTTGATGAACCAATGACTGTGACATGTAATAATACAACGCAACACAAGGATAGTGACTCAAAAGACAAAGAAAAAGAAGATGTGATACTTGAGGAAATCATCAGAGAAGTTGAGAATTTTGAGAACAAACCTAAGTCCCACCTGGATGAGACTGAAGTGGTCAACTTGGGAGATTCTGAAACCGTCAAAGAAATTTGCATAAATATTCACTTGGCACCATCAAAGAAGGAAGAGTACACTCGTTTCCTGAAAGAGTATGAGGACATTTTCACATGGTCGTATGATGATATGACCGGGTTGAGCACATCCATAGTGGCTCACAATTTACCTACCAATCCAATGTGTCCACCAGTAAAGCAGAAACTCAGGAAGTTCAAACCAGACATGAGTCTTAAAATCAAGGAAGAAGTCACCAAGCAGATCAAAGCTAAGGTCCTCAGGGTAGTTGAATATCCAACTTGGTCGGCCAACATTGTGTCGGTTCCGAAGAAAGATGGAAAAGTCAGGATATGCGCCGACTATTGGGATTTAAACAGAGCAAGTCTCAAAAATGATTTTCCACTACCAAATATACACTTACTGATCGAAAATTGCGCCACGCATGAGCTCTAGTCCTTTGTCGATTGCTTCGCGGGTTATCATCAGATTTAGATGGAGAAAGAGGAAGAAAAGACAACTTTCATTACACCATGGGGAGTACACTGCTACAAAATGATTCTGTTTGGTTTAAAGAATGCTGGGGCCACCTACATGAGGTCCATGACAACCATTTTCCATGACATGATACACAAGGAGATAGAGGTATATGTGGATGACGTCATAATCAAATCCAAGAAGACCACAGATCACATAACATGCTTGAGAAAGTTCTTTGACCGGCTAAGGAAGTACAATATGAAGCTGAACCCTGCAAAATGTGCCTTTGGAGTTCCTACTGGGAAATTTTTAGGATTCATTGTCAGCCGTGGAGGAATTGAGTTGGACCCGTCAAGGGTCAAAGCTATCCAGGATTTACCACCGCCAAAGAACAAGAAGGACATGATGAGTTTCTTGGGACGTCTCAACTATATCAGCCGCTTTATAGCACAATCAACTGTGGTATGTGAGCCGATTTTCAAAATGTTGAAGAAAGATGTCGCAACCAGCTGGACTAAAGACTGTCAGAAGGCTTTTGACAAAATCAAGGAATACCTGTCCACGCCACCAATCCTAGTCCCGCCAGAACCAGGTAGACCATTATTACTCTACCTTTCCGTATTAGATGGGGCTTTCGGTTGTGTCTTGGGGAAACATGACGAGACAGGGAGAAAAGAGCAGGCCATATATTGTTGTGCTTTGACATGGATAACCCAGAAATTGAGGCACTACCTCTGTGCCTATACCACATATCTCATATTGAGAATGGATCCTCTAAAGTACATCTTTCAGAAGCCTATGCCTACAGGAAAGCTTGCCAAATGGCAAATATTGTTGAGTGAGTTTGATATCATCTATGTAACTCAGAAGGCAGTCAAGGGACAAACATTAGCAGATAATCTTGAGGAAAATCCAGCAGGAGGAGAATACGAACCACTAAAAACGTATTTTCCTGACGAACAAGTGTCATTCGTAGGAGAAGATATTGCTGAAGCCTACGACGGTTGGAGAATGTTTTTCGACGGACTAACAAATTTCAAAGGAGTCGTTATCTGTAACGATCCGACCGGTCGTTTTGTGTATCAAGACCCTGTTCCCCTAAATGATAATTCCTGTAGCAGTTTATTATGATTTATGACTTGCGGGGACGGGTGGTTTCGGGATTCGAAAGTGTTTAGAGTGATATAGGAACACTTGGTTCCTTAAGGTTGGTCTTTAAGTCCAAGTTTGACTCCGTTCAATATTTTGAGTAAACGACCTCGAAATTGAGTTTCGACGGTTTCGGTAGCTTTGTATAATGATTCCGGACTTGGGCGTATGTTCAGAATGGGTTTTGGATGAACCGGGGGCGTTTCGGCGCCCAATATCAAAATTAGAGTTTCCTTAAGTTTGAAATTTGGTTTGGAACGAGTTTTTGTGTTATTGATGTCCGAACGGAATTCCAAGACTGGGAATAGTTCTGTTATGTCATCTATGACTTGCTTCCAAAATTTGGTGTCATTCCGAGTAGTATAGGTTGGTTCGGCGCATTGAAAGCGAATTCTAGAACTTTAAGTTCAAAGTTTAATTCAGTTTGGTTTTGGGGTCGAATTCTTAGTTTCGTTGTTATTTTTCACGTTCCAAAAATTCGAGTGAGTCCGTATCATGAATACAAACCTGCCAGTGCCTTTGGACGGGGTCCCGAGGGGCTCGGGTGAGTTTCGAACCCCTCAGAGTTAAATTCAAAACACCAGATTTTCACTGACTGGGTTCCTTTAGTGTGATCACGGGTGCATTAATGCGACCGCATAGAAGGAGTTGGCAGGGTGTGGGAATTTCCCTGTGTGATCACATGGTCATGTCTACGTTCGCATAGGGATGATTTGTGGCCTGGCCTAGTTTGGTTCTCTACGTTCGCAAGTCCCTTCCGCGATCGCACAATAGACTTTCAGGGGGTCCTGGTCGTTAGCTTGTGCGATTGCACTGCCCCAGCTGCAATCGCACACAAGGGGTAGTTGGGCAGTGTTATTTTTAAACGGGACTTAGTCCCAATTTAGCCATTTCTCTTCACTTGTGGCGATTTTGGGAGCTTTCAAAGAGGAGATTTCACCTAGAAATTGAGAGGTAAGTGATTCCTACTATAATTTAAGTTGAATACTTGGATTTTTAGGTAGATTAACACACTAATTAATGGAAAATCATGGGTTAGAGTGAAAAACCTAGGCTTTATGGAAAATGGGAGAATTTCCAAGAAATTTGCCATGGAATCATACAAAAACTATATATTAATGATCCTTAGGTTATGGGTAAGTGTTTCCTTCGAAAATTTTCGGAATTCGAGCACGTGGGCCTGAGGGTGTATTTTGAGATATTGCAAAGTAGGCTAAATTGGTTAATTAAATAGGGAAATTCCATACTTTTGAGCATAAATTGATGTATTTATGTAACATTTGGCTAGTTTCGAGTCCTTGGGTGGCTAGTTTGGAGTTTCGGGCGCGTTCTTGACCCGGAGAGTAGGTTCGACACGAGGTGAGTCTCCTTTCTAACCTCGTAAGATGGATTGTCACCGTAGCTGATTTAAATGCTATGTGTGATGTTTGTGGGGGCTACGTACGTACAAAGTGACGAGAGTCCGTACGTAGCGGCTATTATTATTATGTCCGGGTAGTTAGGTCCACATCATGCCTTGCGTTCTTCCTCGTAATGAATTATATGTTATGAATTCATGTGATATGTAGCATTGGTTCCCTGAGATATATGGAATTTGATAATTTGAAGGAGTTGATTATGTAAAGTAATTTTAAAAAGAATATTGTCTGTGCATGTGACCGCTTCGCAATTTAGATTCCGCGAGTGGAGTATGATTTTCCCCACTCTCATGGGAGCGGTCCGTACGCCACATCGGATTGAAAGATGCACTTATGGTTCGGGCCGTTCGACCCTCGGTAGTGCATAGATATGACTATTTATGGCAAGGATGCACTTATGGTTCAGGCTATTCGACCCTCGGCAGTGCACAAACACGATTATTTTTATGGCTCAGGCCGGTTGTCCTTTTTTTTTTTATTTTTTTTTTAAGCAAATATACTACTAGGCTAGATACCTAGTAGCTAATATATAAATGTAAAA
>ML431593.1:0-61897 GCA_005239525.1 Nicotiana knightiana
GGGTGGGTTATGGAAGGGGTGTGGGGGGATGGGGAGAAGGTTGAAGAAGAGTTTTGAAAATGTTTTCCCTTCTTTTGATAAGGAAAAAATTAAATTCATGAGGAAAATATTTTCCAAAATATTTAAGCCAACCAAACATAAAAAAATTAAAAAAATATTTTTCGAAAAATATTTTTTCCTCAATACCAAACACACCCCTAAGCATTGAAGTTTTGTGTTTATCAAATTACATCGACAATGGAAATGTTATAATATTCACCTTTTCGTATATATGGTGGGGAACAATGATTTCAATATTCACTTTTCTTGAAATCACATTCTCACAACTCCCATGTTTTCCGCAGCCCATATTAATTGGATTTCAATATAGGGGTTTTCCCTCTCCTTTTTGATATAAAATACCTAAATACTATTCGATCGAGTGATATTTAATGCCATGCTTCCTTGAAGATGTAAATTTTATTGTGTTTTTTTTTCAAAAATATATTGTGAACTATATATCTTTTAATATTTTGAATGGAAATAAAGTCAATAAGGAAATGGATATTAAAATAAACAATTGTAAGTAGAAGACAAACAAAACCAACAACTTTAGATATTGTTTATTATTGAATTATTGTTCTGTCGTTAGTGTTTATGGCACAGTTGAATTTATACGTGGTTTCTAAACAAGTGAACGAATTTGATCCTAAAATAATACAATAATTGAAGAAATGTACAATACTTAGCCTTAAAATGTTGATGAAACAACAGAGATGACAGTTCCGGAAATAAGATTTCCGGGCACAGCAATAATGAGATCAAAAAGTGAAAACGTAAGATTGTATTAAGCTTTGTATAAAATGTAGTGTAAGTTTTGTAGAAAATTCGTATCCTTTACAATGATAACTAGGCTCACTATTTATAGATGTGCCTAGGAAAGGAGGTCCTACGATCGTGCCCTCCTTAATGTCAATTAAATGCTAAATTCTCTGTAACGGATCGTCGCTCTTAATGTTGCAGAATATTCTCAATTAAATGTTGTCGAGCGCAGAGCATTTAATACACCTTTATGAACGTTATCCCTTCCATTGACAAGCGGAATGGTTGCGTTCAGTCTTCAGCCATCCCCGTCTTCGGTTCCACGTGTCTTTCCTTTAGACGACCACGTGTCATATCATATTTACCCTATACATATATTCCCCCTTCTTTCAGGTGACATAATTTTGCGTTACCCAGAAGTTGGTAGAAACACTCTTTTGGCGGGAATTACTATAACTCCCTCTGAAGGCTTCTGGAAGTTGATTAGACGCACGTATCTCCGTATTTAATGCCACGAACACGCGTCATCCTGTGATTCAACACATCTTTTGTCGATTATCGAGGTAATCATGGCCATGAATTTAGCCGCCAAAATTTTACTTATACGCAACATTCTTTCCATTTGCGCTTCATAATTTCTCGAGCTTCTGATTTGCATCGTTGTTTTCCATCCTTTCTCTAATTCTCTTCAAACACAAAACCTTTTCCTTCTTCTTATTCAATGGATTCTGCCTCCAAGCGTGCTGGTTCTTTAAAGAACAAGAACAAAGCAAAGGACTCTACTCCTCCAATGGTGGGTTCCATCATCCCAAGAATACTTGGTACCACAAAGGACTTTGAAGAGAAATTCTCTACTGCTAACCCTCATACATGGGTTGTTAGTAGGTACCCTTCTTCCATTCGTCCTTCTAGTTTTCCTGCTGTGAAGAAAGGTTGCCGCTACCATGAGTTGGATAACATTGCTTCTGATCTATTAGAGCGAGTGACCCTTCCCAATGAAGGTTTTACATACTTTTACATGTATCCCTTTACTTTGGGTGTGTTTTATTTGAGTGGAGAGATTGATTCCGTGATTGTGGAGTTTTGCCTTCGCTACCAAGTGTGTTTGGCACATGTAAGTCCTTCAGTGTGGAGGACGGTCGCCTTTCTTCGACGCTTGGTTCCAGGAGGCTGGAGAGGAGCTAACATTAGCTCGTATGATGAATCTCTACTCCCCCAAGAATTTTCGTGGGGGTATGATAAACCTCTGTAAAGGTGGTCACATGATCTGTTGACCACCATGGATGATGATAACGACTGTGGGTAGACGGAATGGTTTGTTGCAGTTTCTCCCAATAATATCATCCGACAACGGCTTCATCCTTTCCGGCCGCTTGGAAACGCACTCGTAAGATCTTTATTTAATATATTTTCTTTCACTAAATATTCTTCTATAGCCGTATCAACTTTGTCCCTTCTCATGTTTTAGCAACTCAATGGATCCCACCGGTGGTGGAAGGTTTGGACCGGTGGATTCAAAAGCTTTTGGACGTCACAATGCCCAAAACTCGTTTGTGGAAAGACCTGGCCCTTAAATACGGGTGGAAGGTATAAAAGTATGGTAATTTTAACTTACTTTGCTTCCATTTTTTTGTATATGGAGAACTTGGTCGAACCCTTCTGACTTGTTCACGAAATTAGGTCTACATGCGGGCTCTGTTAGGGGTGGGCATAAAATTCGAAAAATCGAATTCCGAATCGAACTGAATTAATTTGGTATTACAATTTTGTTTTTTTTTGGTATTTAGGTTTATTTCGGTACAGAAATTGTGGTATTTCAGTATTTCAGTATGATATACGATATTGGGTTTTTGATATTTCGGTAATACCGAAACAGTTTAGTCCAAGACCAACTTTATTTTTATTTTTATTTTTTAGCTCAATAACCTTAAGCCCAATAACCTTAAGCCCACACCCTAAAAGTCCAAAACCCCTAATTCCCTAATCTCTTACCCTTAGGCTTAGACACTTAATCGCTTAGGGATGAGAACCAAATGTTGAGCTATTGAGAGCTTGAGTGATTGTTACCCTGTGAGGTTGCAATGCCTTCCTTTGCTGCTGCACTTAGCTGAATTATGCCGTTGTTCTGAGGTTCTGGAAAATATTATATCTGGTTTACCTGAACTTAGTAAATATGCAACTGATTTGATTTATATTGCCGGAATTGACTCATGTATACTTTTATTATTGAAATTTACTGAAATGAACTGTATTTGTATAGCTCGCCACTACTTCTCAGTTCCTTATTTATTTATGTTACTTACTGAGTTGGATGTACTCACGATATACCCTGCACTTCATGTACAGATCCAGGTGTATCTGATCACGTAGGGCGTTGATCTCGTGCGTGGTCGAGTGTCGGAGATTTATGAGATAGTTGTCGGCGTTCGCAGTTCTTGTTTCTCCTTCTTTGCTATCTTTCTTTTCTGTATTGACATTTAGTCACAGGTTCTTATAGACATTGTTTCTTAGATTGGATGTTTAGATGCTCATGACTTGGTGACACCCTGATGTTTGGGGCTATTTATTCTGCGTTGTATTTTGAGTTTAACCCCTGTTTTAATGAAAATTCTGTCATATAAGAGGTTTTGGTTTATCTTTTATGAAATGTTTGAAGTATTTTTGAAAATCGGCTTGTCTAGTATCATAGATAGGCGCCATCACGACGGGATAGAGTTTTGGGTCGTGACACTCTACTTAAGTCTAATAAAGTTACTATGGTATTCTATATTTAGAGATGCGCTAGGTCATAGTTGTGAGAATGTGTTCATCTTTGAGGTTTAGCTTATTGTACCGGTGTGTTCAACAACCCTAATTTACTTTGAAGGTGAAAATTAGAGTAGAGGAAGAGAGAGTTGAGAGGGATATGGAAAGGCAACAAGCGGCGTTGGGGGATAGAAAAATGGTGGAATTGGCAAGGCTAAATAGCAGTAGTAGAGTGAGAACAAGTGGTTGCACTAGTGACTCTGACTCAAATAATCAGTTGGATGGGCTAGTAGAGGTGGCGTTGGAAGGGTTAATGGTAATTTTAGAGAGGGTGATGAAAATGGTTGATTGCATTTGGCTTAAGACGTTGAAGAGCTTGTTGGATATCTTGAATTCTACATAGTGTGTGCATCTCTTGGCTGCTATTTCAATGCTTCAAATACAGATGAGGAAATAGGGCAGAAAAAAAAAAGAAAATCTTTGGAGTTAGTTTGAAAGTTCAATGAAAAATTGTGAATATTAATATATTATAGTTTTCTTGTACAATTTCGTTAGGTTTAGCTAGTATGAGAGTAGAGGATAAGCTTCCTGAAATTTGCTACAAAGTATTAGAGCTTAGCTACTACCAACAGATTACTGCGTAATCTACCTATATTTCTGTATGTTATTCTAAAGTTTTGGCTTTTTTCCAGCTTAATCATACTAGAAGTAGTGTTTTGCTTGTAGTGTTTTATTTAGTGTTTTGGTTTTAACAATTTGTGTTTATAGAGAAGCACAACCAAAATGTTGCCTCACAACAGACACATGGACTTCATTGCATAGAATAAATTATATGTCTTTGACAACCCACTTCATTGATAGGGATTGGAAGTTGCATAAAAGAATACTAAATTTTTGCCCTATCACTAGTTATAAGGGTGAAGAGATGGCTAAAGCTATTTGTAATTGTTTGCTTGAATGGAAATTAGATAATGTATTCGCTATTACCGTGGACAATGCTTCTTCAAATGATGTCAGTCAAAGAAATTGTCTAAAATGTTATATATGTGGAAAACTAATATGATGAGTGGTAAACATATTCATGTGAGATGCATGGCTCATATACTAAATCTAATTGTGCAAGATGGTTTGAAGGAAATTGATGCTTCTGTCACACGTGTTAGAAATATTGTGATGTATGTGAGATCTTCGCCTGCAAGGACCTTAAAGTTTAAACAGTGTTGTGCACATGTCAAGGTAGAATGCACCAAAATATTGTGTTTGGATATTCCTACTAGGTGGAATTCCACCTATTTGATGTTGGATACGACACAAAACTTTGAAAAGGCCTTTGACAAGTTTCATCTTTTTTATGATGGATTTCTGCTTATGTATGTTCTCGTCTTTGTGAAGATGGTAGTAGTGCAGGTCCTCTTGAATCTGATGATTGGGTGAATGTGAGGAATGTGATAAAGTTTCTTGCAAGATTTCACGAGCTCACCAAAAATGTTTCAGGTTCACGTTATGTCACTTGTAGTTCTCATTTTGAGGATGTATCTGAACTTTATTGTCATTTGAAAATGTGTTTAATTAGTGAGGATGAGCATTTGAGAAAAATGGTTGAGGATGCAAGAAAAGTTCAAGAAGTATTGGGGTGAGCCTGAAAACATGAATAAAATAATTTTTATTGCTTCCGTTTTGGATCCACGTAACAAATTTGCATATGTTAGCATTGCACTTGAAGAACTTTTTGGGGAGGAAAAAGATAAAAAAATATATGTTGAGTGTATGCTTATATGAATTCTTTGTTTGAAGAGTATCTAAAAAAGTATTCAACTGGATCTTGTCCTCAATCTCCATCTAGTTCTACTTCATCTAATAACACATATAATACATCTAGTGGGAGTGTTATAACTGCATCATTAATAAGACGAAGCTTCACTTGAAGAAATAAAAGGAAAACAATGGAAGTGGGGGTGCTAAATCAGAGTTCGATAAATACATTAGTGAAGAACAAGAGCCTTTTAGTGAAGAATTTGATATCTTAAGTTGGTGGAAAACACATGCTCCTAGATTTCCTATTCTTTCGGAGTTGGCTCGTGATGTGTTGGCCATTCCAATTTCTAGTGTGGCGTCGGGATGTGCGTTTAGCACCGGTGGTCGTATTCTTGATTCATTTAGGAGCTCATTGACTCCTAAATGTGTGCAAGCTCTTGTTTGTGTTCAAGATTGGCTTAGATAAGAGAAGAATCATGAGGAACTCGAGCTTGGTAAGCTTTAATATTTTGTGTGCATTTTAGTTCAAAATAATATATCATACTTGTTTATTTGTATGACATATTTGGTCGAATTATCTTTAAATATGGAAAATAATTGAAGCACTACTAGCACTGTTTGATGTATAGTTGCAACTTGCAACTTGAGTGGTAAGTTTAATACTCTATTTGTTTTTGGTGATATACTTTTGTAGTTTTGTTCTATTATCATCAAAACCTAATATTCTAACTTATGATTTATCTTTTTTTTTTTAGGTTCAAGTGAAATCATGCCTCGTGCTCCTAAAGTACGCTCTCATATTTGAGAACACTTTGAGGTGATAGAAGATAACAGAGAAGTTCACAAAGTAGAGTGCAAGCATTGTGGTTGACTCTATAATGTTCATCCAAAGAGGGATGGCACATATTGTTTAAGGAAGCATATTAGGCGTTGTCTTGAGCGTCTTCCTGAAATCAGTATTTTAGAATTAAGACTAAGTTGATTCGAGACTATTAGTGTAAACTTGAATTCTGTTAGGCAGGTTTATGCCCTCTCTATTTTTGTTGCACTGTGTTTAATTATGATGCTACTCGTTAGTGGTTGTTACTATCTTATCTTGTTGTGATATTTATTTACTTCTTTTCCTTTTCAAGTACTTTATGTGAATGTGATAATCTGGTTGCATCTGCCATGTATGTGCTACTGCATGTTGTTAGGCAGATTTGAATGCTTCTTACACGCTTTTGTTAGGCAGAATGGAAGATTGTTTATTTAGTGTTGCTGCCTTTTGTTAGGCAAAAATTCTGCTGCCTTTTGTTAGGTAGAATGGCAGAAACCTATTTTTGAAATTCAAGGTAATTCAGTTGTAGTTCAGGGAGTCGAAAGATTACAATCTGTAGGAGCTTCTTTTGCAAGTTCTACTTTTGTATTCTGAATGTGGTTTTTGATTGTATTAGTTTCAATCTCATCAGACCAACTTGTTTGATGTTCCAAGCAACTAAAGTTACATATTACTATCTGCTTTTTCCTTTGGATTCAATTCTCATGTTGTTTATCTAGTGGTTCCCATTCTGTTTGCCGCGGAATGGCAGATTGTTTACTCGTTAGTGGTTGTTTCTCCTTGCTTAATGCTTAGGCTCTTAGCAGTTAGCAGTGCGTGACACATGAATATGTATTAAACCAAAACCATACCAAACCAAAATAAGAAATACGGAATCGTATCGAAACTTTTGTACGGTATTTGGTATACATAATTGATAAACTGAATACCGAAATACGGACCCAAAATTCTTAAATACCGAACCGAATGCCCACCCCTAGGCTCTGTTGCTGTCCCCGAGGAGGACGTTTCGACTGATCTTGTTGATGCAACAAGGCTGCTTCAGGAAGCACTTACTCGAACGGGTATCTCCGGGCCTGTTTCGAGTGCAAACACTTCTTTATAGAGTCCTAGGCCAGAGGATAAAAAATCGAAGATAAGACGTTCCTCTGCGGCCGGGAAAAAAATAAGAGGGCAAGGACTGATGCCCCCGAGTCATCTCCGGTGATGATGGTGACTGGTCGTCCTTCCGGGCCGGTCATAGACACCGTGATGATTGATGATGATGAAGAAGCTAGTGACGAGGGAGTTTCTCTACATAGAAGGCAACGATCCTCATCACCCTGTACTACGGGGCTGAGTACCGGGTCCTTGCCGTCTTTGGTTGGCGAACGTCCAACAGCCAACACTATATTTGATGTAGCTGCTTCTCACTCTTCAAATCCATCAGCTTCATCTCCACCTTCACCAATACCAGCAACTGCTAAATCACTCCCATCTTTATCCACTCTTTTACCAGCAATTGCTATATCACGTCCATCGGCCGCACCTGACCATGAAGAAGGTGTTCTTCTTCCACAATCCCAATTTCATGGGAATTTGGGGCAAAATTATGTTGCCCCTTCTCAAGATCCACAAAGAGGAGGAACGTTACTCTTTCGGTCTCTACCGAATGCAACTTGTTATCCCGACCGGTGGAGCTTGCTAATTATTTGAAGCCTTTGGCATCAGAGAAAGACTAAGGAAAGATTCAGGCACTCTCGGGAGAGTGTTTGTTGAACAATGCTGCAGTGTTACGTTCTTTTCTTCCTTCATTACTTCTTATTCTTTTATGAATCTATTCTAAGTTTTACTTCTTCTTTTGTAGGCCAACTTTCTTTCTTCTGAGGGCCTTCAGAGGTTGATTCGTGAGAAGGAGGAACTTACTTCCGAACGGAATCAGCTTTTGGTGGAACGGGACCAAACTGTTCTCTGCCTCTCGGAACTGGAAACCAAAGTTACTGAGGTTGTTGTTTTGGAGGCTCGTTTGCAGAAAAGCGAGCAAGAAGTGGTAACCCTTAGCCAAGAAATTGGTCCGCTGAGGGTTAGATTTGCTGAAGCCAATGCCAAATAGGCTGAAGTCTAGGACACCGTTCTTGTTGCAACCGAGCGCGAGGCTGCTACTACCAATAAAGTAACTGACTTAGAAGCATCCTTGAACTCCAAAATCGAAGAGCTTGCTACTGTAAGAGTAAAACATGCCCAGTTAGAAGAGAAGTACAAGAAAAATATCGAGCACAACAGGCTCTTTAGTTCTACCGTCCATGACCTTGATGTTAGCCTTAGATCTGTTAGGATCTCCCGGGAGAGTCTTTCTTCCGAGGTTACCCAACTTAAAGAAGAACATAAGCGCCGAGCAGCTTCCCTCGTTGTTGAAAAAACTTATGCCATGTACATCATGAGGAGAAAAACCTTGGAAGAGACCAAAGCTGGTATCATTGACTTTGATGCCGAAATTGTTAAGGCCCGAGAGCTTGAGTTGGCTGCTAAAAATGGACTCCCGGTGCAGTCTGATGCTCCTGATTCTTCTGGTTGCGACTCCGAGTTTTCGAGAACTCAAAGGGATTGGAGGGTGATGATGCTGAAGACTAGACTGGGGAAAATGTCGAGCCATCGGTGGACCCACCTACTTCTCCCGGGGATGCAAACAATTCTCTTCCTCCTGGTTCCGGAGACACTGTAGTTTAGCTTTTCTCTTCTTTTTCCCATTTTGTACTTTTACCATTCTCGCACGTTCTTGTAAACAAAGACATGTTTTTTCTCAAGTATTGTTTGACTCTTACTCGCGTTTGAATATCCATGCAAGTATTTAATATTTTCTTACGAATTCTGTGCACGTTTTTCTGTTCGCGCTTTCTCGAAGCACTTTGGTTCCGAGCATTATCCCTTTTGTGTGAGGTTTTCTATAAGTATTTGCGCAAGTTTACTTTCTGCGTCCTTTTCATATGCGGCTTCGGGTGCATTTTTCTACGTTGGCATTTTTTATTCGGGGCATAGATTCTTCCGCAACACCCTTTAACGTGAGGGTTTTTATAAGAGAGGCCCCTCTTGTGTTTACGGTGCTCTTGAAGAGGATGTCTCCTGTTCATTACGACACTAACATTTGAAGTACTTGTTTAACTTTCAAATGAAAAAATTAATTCATCGTTCGGAAAAGAAACAAAATAAAAATAAAAGGATTTCATTTTATTCCTTCTATTTTCAAAACATACATAAGCTTGTGCTATGCTGAAAAGAAATTGCCTTTACTTGTGGATATCTTGTACAACTTTTTTCTACGGGGCTGGCTGCACAGTCCCCAGTCCCGATGATGCACTTTGTTTCCAGATTTTTGTTCCCCGGTTGACGTGGCAGTCATTGTTGTCGTATCCTCATATTATTCTCCCCCAGTGTTCGAATGCGAAGAGTATGAATTGGAACACTGGAAGTCTTGTATCTTCGAAGATTCCACTAATGATTGTTAGATAATCCTCAACTTGGTAACACATTTTACTTCCCCTCAGGAATTTATGCTATCGAGCGGAGGACTATCTAACAACCCTCTAGTGGTTTGTGCTCGTGAACGGTCGGGTAAGATTTGTTCGATAGCAAACTTAACTTCCCAGTGGGAATATGCTATCGAACCAAAGATTATCCAACCGTCCCCGAGTGGAAGCTTGTTTGTTTGCCTTGCTATCAAAGGTCTTATTGTTGCTGTCTTCGTAGTATGCTTTCTGTTGCTGCCTCGTTAAATACCTTGTCAGAAAAAGCCAATTGGGACAAAAACTGAACGAAGGGAAAAAGAGTGCAGCACATACTTTCCTCTTGAATAATGTTCATCAGCAATAATATCTTTTGAGGTGTGCCACGTTCCAGTTTCTAGGCAACTTGTCTCCATTCTGGTTCTTTAACTCATATGAACCTTTCCCAGTGATAGCTAAAATCCGGTAGGGACCTTCCCACGTTGGACCTAGCTTCCCTGCGTTGAGCTCCCAGGTATTTTGGGTTACTTTCCTCAGAACCAAGTCTCCTACTTTTAAATAACGGAAGTTGGCACTTCGATTATAGTATCGTTCCGTTCTCTGCTTTTGAACTACCATTATTACATGTGCCAAGTCTTTGCGTTCCTCGAGCAGTTCCAAGTTGATCAACGTTGCTTCGTTGTTGAATTATTCATCTGCCCGAAAATATCTCAAAGTGGGTTCACCCACTTCTACCGGAATTAGGGCTTCAACACCGTACACAAGGAAAAAGAGTTTTTGCTGCACTCGATTTGGTCGTCGTTCGGTAGACCTATAGAACTCCGGGCAATTCTTCGAGCCATTTGCCTTTTGCTGCTTCCAACCTTTTCTCGATGTTTTGAATAGTCACTTTGTTTGTTGACTCCGCTTGATCGTTCGCACTTGGATGATAAGGAGAAGATGTGATCCTCTTTATCTTCAAATCTTCTAGGAACTTTGTAAATTTTGCACCGATAAACTATGGCCCATTGTCGCATTCTATCTCTTTTGTATTCCGAACCTGCAAATTATATTTTCCCACAGGAAATCAACCACTTTCCGTTCTCTGATCTTCTGATAAAGACCTGCCTCCACCCATTTAGAAAAATAGTCAGTTAGAATTAAAAGAAACCTTAACTTTCCGGGAGCCGATGGCAACAGTCCGACGATATCCATCCCCTATGTCATGAACGACCATGGGGACAGAACCGAATGTAAGGGTTCTGCCAGTTGGTGTACTAGTGGTGCGTAGCGTTGACACTTATCACATTTTCGTACGAAGTCTTTGGCGTCTTGTTCCATGCGAGGCCACTAATATTCTGCCCATACCAACTTCAGCACCAAAGAATCTGCGCCCGAGTGATTTCCGCATATCCCTTCGTGGACTTCTCTTATGACATAATTAGCTTATGATGCTCCTAAGCATCAGGCCAACGGGCCTTGGAAGGATTTTCTATACAATTGGCCTCTCTTGAAGTTATAACGTGCAACTTTGGCGTGTAATGCCTGTGATGCTTTGGGGTCTCGGGCAACTTCCCGTGCTCGAGATAGTTGATTATTTCATTTCTCCATTCCCAGACTAGACTAGTCGAATTTACCTTATAGTAACCATTTGTATCTAGGACTGAGCTCATCACTTGTACTACTGTCCCAGATTCTGATCCTTTCATATCCGTCGATGATCCTAAGTTTGTTAATGCATCCGCTTCTGCGTTATCCTCCCTCGGGATGTGAGTAATTGACCACTACCGGAATCGCGCCAAAAGAGCCTGGACCTTTACCACGTATTGTTGCATACATTCTTCTTTGGTATCAAAGATCCCGTAGACCTGATTTACCACCAGCTGCAAGTCACATTTGATTTCGATAACCTCGGAATCAAGTCCTCGGGCCAATTTGAGCCCTACAATCAAAGCTTCATACTCTGCTCCATTGTTAGTCAAATGGATCGTTCTGATGGCTTGCCTTAGGGTTTCCCGCGAAGGCATGATTAAGATTATTCCGAGTCCGGACCCTTTTACGTTGGAAGCTCCATCCGTAAATAAGTTCCAAACCCCCGATGTCGATCCCTACACCATTACTGCCTCCTTGGTTGCAAGAGGCAGTAGTCCCGGACTAAAATTGGCCACGAATTCAGCCAAGACTTGCGACTTAATTATAGTCCTTGGTTTATAATCTATGTCGAACTCACTCATTTCGACGACCAATTTGGCTAATCTTCTTGAGAGCTCGGGCTTATGGATAATGTTCCGCAAAGGGAAAATAATCACCACAACTATCAGGTGGCATTGGGTGTAGGGCCTCAGTTTCCGAGCGGCGCCTACGAGAGCTAAGGCTAGCTTTACCAAATGTGGAAGCGAGTTTCTGCTTCCGTTAAAATTTTGCTAACGTAGTAAATTAGAAATTGCATACCTTCGTCCTCCCGAACTAAAATCTCACTTACCGCAAATTCTAAAAACGCGAGGTAGACCAACAATGTTTCACCTTCTTTTGGTTTTGAGAGCAATGAAGGGCTTGATAAGTACTTCTTCAGGTCCGTCAGAGCATGCTGGCACTCTGTTGTCATTTGGAATTATTTTTCTTTTTGAGTAGTGTGAAAAAGCGATGGCAATTTTTCGACGACCGGGAAATGAATATGTTCAAAGCTACTAATTTCCCTGTGAGCTTTTGGACTTCCTTGACATTCGACAATTGATCTGGGATATCCTCTATGGCCTTGATTTTGTCGGGGTTTACCTCAATTCCCCTTTGTGTGACCAGAAACCCCGAAACTTACCAGAACTGACCCCGAACGCACACTTCTCGGGATTAAGTTTCATGTTATGCTTCCTCAAGATGTCGAATGTTTCTTGCAAATGCTTAAGGTGGTCACCTGCATTCAAATACTTAACGAGAATATCGTCTATATAAACTTCCATAGTCTTTTCTTTGCTTTTCAAACATCTTATTTACGAGCCGTTGATAAGTGGATCCAACGTTTTTCAACCCGAAGGGCATTACATTGTAACAATATGTGCCGAAATTCATTATAAATGAGGTCTTTTCCTGATCTTTTGGGTTCATCTTGATTTGGTTGTACCCGGAATAAGCATCAAGGAAACTCATTAACTCGTGCCCCGGACATGGCATCAGTTATTTGATCGATATTTGGCAGTGGGAATGGGTATTTCGGGCACGCCTTATTAAGGTCTTTATAGTCTACACACATGCAAAATTTATTGTTCTTATTAGGAACTACTACTACATTGGCTAGCCAGTCTGGATATCTTACCTCTCGGACCAAACCGATATTAATCAAGCGAGTTACCTCTTCTTTGACGAATTTATTCCTGGACTCGGCAATAGGACATTTCTTCTGTCTTACCGGAGGTACGTTGGGATCCAAACTCAGCTTGTGCATGGCTATTTCCATCGGGATACCTGTCATATCCTCGTGCGACCATGCAAAACAATCAACATTAAATTTAAGGAATTCATTAAAACCAGACCTGAGCTTCGGGTGCAGTCCTGTCCCTAAATGGAGTTTTCTTTCCAAGAATTCTTCGAATAATGCAACTTTCTCTAGTTCCTCCTCCGTGGACTTCGTTGCATACATTTCTTCTGGAACTGGAAACTGAAATTGCATACATCTCCCTTGCGGCCGGTTGATCACCTCTTATCTGCTTGATTCCTTCGGGTGTTGGAAACTTCAACAATTGGTGATATGTTGAGGGTACAACTTTCATCTCGTGTAAACATGGCTTTCCCAGGATAATATTGTATCCCGTGTAACCATCTACTACTTCGAAGAGAGTTGTTTTCATTACTCCTTCAGCGTTCATGAGCAGCGAAATCTCTCCCCGGGTCGTCAAGCTCGCAAGGTTGAATCCAGCGAGGAGCTTTGTTGCCAGAATAATGCTTCCAGTGAGTTTAGCTTGCTCTAATAATCTCCATTGCGTGATATTATCCGGACTTCTAGGATCCACTAGAACACGTTTAATCTTAAAATCTAACACATTTAAAGAAATTACCAGTGCTTTGTTGTGTGGTAACGACAATCTGTCTGCGACTCTGCGTCCTCATCCGTGAAAGTGATATCGTCTTCCCAGAGTCTTTTAATACGAGTTATTGATACTTTCGTCTTTTTCGCTGCCGAAAAGGTGAACCTGTTAATCTCATTCCCTCCGAAGATCATATTGATCGTTTGGCATGGGGGTTCTTCTCCTGCTTTTGAAGGTTTCGTGTTGTCTCTATTACGACCATAATTGTTCTTAGCTCGGTCACTCAAGAATTCTCTGAGGTGAACATTCTTCAATAGTGTTGCCACATCCTCCCCGAGGTCTCGGCAGTCCCCTGTTCGGTGGTCGTTCATCCTATGATGTTCACACCTTATCAGATCTCATCTTTCTTGGGAATCACGCCTCTTTAATGTTTCTCATGGCTGACACCAGCTCCACTAAACTGACATTAAAGTTATATTTCGATAACTTGAGGTAAGAAGGATCCCGAGACCCCGACGTCTCTTTATCTTGGAGTGATCTATTGTTTCGACCAAGATCAATCCCTCTGTCAATGGTGAACTTATTTTCTGCCCGGAAGTTTCTGCCACAGCCTTCGGTTCGCTTGTAAGGCAAAATCGACCCCTTGAAGTCCGTCTGTCCGCGTCGTAGTCATCCTTTGATTTTTCTCTGCTATTCTCCCGTCCTTTGGCCGATGATGCAAAACCGACCTGGTCATCTTCGATCCTTATCTTTGACTCGTACCAGTTGTGGACATCTGCCCATGTTATTTCGTGAAACTCAAGCAGGCTCTCCTTCAGTTTCCGGGAAGTGTCTGAGCTTCTCAGATTCAATCCTTTGGTGAATGCTTCAGCTGCCCATTCATCCGGGACAACGGGGAGCAACATTCTTTCTTTCTGGAATCGGGTAACGAGCTCTCGTAATAATTCGGATTCTGCATGTGTGATCCTGAGTATGTCGGCCTTCCAGGCTTGTATTTTTCTGGCCCCGACATGAGCCTTGATGAAAGAATCCGCGATCACCTCAAAGGAATCTATGGATTGCTCGGGTAATAATGAATACCACGTTAGATCTCCCCTCATGAGAGTTTCTCCAAATTTCTTTAGCAACACAAATTCAATTTCGTGAGGAGCTAAATTATTTCCTTTTTACCGTTGTTATATAGGTGGTAATATGCTCTTGCGGGTCTGGAGTCCCATTATACTTTGGCATTTCAGGCATTTTGAACCGCTTCGGGATTAGTTCTGATGCCGCACTCGACTTGTACGACAATTGAGTATACTTCTTTGAGTCCAGACCTTTCAATACAGGTGGCGTGCCCGGGATTTGGTCCATGCGGGCGTTTACTTCCCTCATAAACTATAAAATTTCATTCTTGAATGGGTCGTTCTCGTTGTTGAGACCGGATCTGCTCCCCCAGCCCCGTCGGAGCCAACTTCACCCCTGGGAGTGTTGTTGTCGACTCTCTGCGTTATTTGGTTTGTGGGAACACCGAGAGGGATTGGATCTCGTCTATTTGCATTATTCGAAGCCCCCGATAGCGCCTGCTTCAGTTCTGTCATAACTTGATCCTGTCGCGTGAGATGGCCTAGAATGATTTCATGTTGCTCTTGCAGGACCCTCACCGCATCAACGATATGATCCTCATCAACATCATTTGGAGTTGTCTCCCGAACCTATCGAGGGTACTGCCTGTCATGCACCGGTGTGGCATCATTCCCCTTATTAAGGGTGTCGCTGATTGAATCCTCGAAATGAGGCTGATCCCCTCGAATTTCAGGGGTTGTGCGTGTTGTTAACAGTGTTACCTGCCATTTTTTGTGATTTTTTCTAAGACAGATTTACCCGGTGTGAGATATCAAAATGTTCGAGGAACCCTAGATGCTGTCGGAGTAAAGTATCGTCAATAAGGGTGTTCTAGTGCGTTGTAGATTCTTATCCAGGACTTGTATCATTTGATGATGCCTTATCCCCATCTAGGGGTATTTTAGTGATAGGTTCTACAGGAACTAGACGATCCTATTTGGTCAAATACCTAGCGACAATTTTCATTATGGTATTTCTGAACAAGTTCAGTAAGAAAGACAAGGATCAATTTAATTGCACGACTGTCTAGGCCCCATGGTGGGGGCCAAGTTGTTTACCCGTAAAATGGTACGATTGAATTTATATGTGGTTTTGAACAAATGAACTAATTTGATCCTGAAATAATACAATAATTGAAGAAATGTACAATACTTAACCTTAAAATGTAGATGATACAACATAGATGACAGTTTTGGGAACAAGATTTCCGGGCACAACAATGATGAGATCAAAAAGCAGAAACATAAGATTGTATTAAGCTTTGTATAAAATGTAGTGTAAGTTTTGCCAGAAAATTCGTATCCTTTACAATGATAACTAGGCTCACTATTTATAGCTGTGTCTAGAGAAGGAGGTCCTAGGATCGTGCCTCCTTTAATGTTAATTATGAGAGTCATTGATGAAGATGTAACAGTGAACATAGATGCCAAATTCTCTATAACGGACCGTGTTCTTAATGCTGCAGAATATTCCCTATTAAATGCTTCCGGGCACAGAGCATTTAATACACCTATATGAATGTTATCACTTTCGGTGACAAGCAAAATGGCTGAGTTCGGTCTTCGGCCATCCTCGTCTTGAATTCCACGCGTCTTTCCTTTAGACGGCCACGTGTCATGTCATATTTCACCCTATACAATTACTTAGAAGTAATTTAATAGTACTATATTCATAACTACGTTTGTTCAAACGCGACAATTAGTCATACTTTTATTCAACCTTGCCTAATAATTTGAGTATTTGTTGAAATTTTATCTTTCACACTTTTATGAAATTTTATATAAATTAATTTTCTACTTCTTCTTCTTGGAAGAAACTAGAATTAATAACTTCTTCCAGAAAGTATAAAAACTTCTTTTGTTGTTACTTAAAAATACTTTTTATTTTGACAAACATCACAAAATTTTCAAAAGCTTCCTAGAAGATTGACCAAACATGTTCTAAATACCTTAAAATTTTCAAACAGCACTTTTTAAAAAAAAAAGTACTTTGAGCATCCTAAAAAATGTTGTATATATACCGAATGTAAACATTGTCCGTGAATAAATGATTATTTAGGTACAATATGTTCTGTTAGGCTTTACTTTTGGATAAATTTCCCTAATAATTCATAGATTTTGGTTTTATTTTTTTAAAAGAATTTTGAAAATTTTATGAAACATGATCATATTTTGAAAAAGAATTTCAAAAATTTCAAGTTCCCAAAAATAGTTGGATGAAAAGTTTCGTTATGCTCGCAAAATTTAACTTTTTTTCCGAATAAAATGCATTTCAAAACGTGACTTTAATTTTCAAAAATTATTTTTAGCTTGTCTCTTTCCCCTCTCAAAATCCTCTCTTCACTTGTTCTTTCGGCTGCCAGATGCCAGGTGAATGCACTTAAGACGAAGAGAAGACAAGAGTCAACTATTTTGAAGCTCTGGCTTTTTGTTTTCTTGGCTCCACAGTAGTAAGGCCAAAGTCAAAGAGAAATATTAAAATTCTCAACTTGGGATTTCTCCACAGCTGTAAGGGCTTTTCATTTCATGTATGAATAACAAAATGGAAAATCAAGAATTGTAATACAATTTGAAATTTCCACATCTACATTTATACACAAAATCAAGCACCCGAACTTGGCTTTTGGAAGAAGAAAAATAAAAATGGTGAATGCAAACTTGGGGTTTATGATGAAATTCACTAATTTTTTATTTGATTCTTACTTTTTCTATTCATTATTGAAACCTTCTATCTGAGATCATTCTCTTTCTTTTTATGAAATTGTCCTTTGTTTGTTTATATATATATATATGTGTGTGTAAGAGATTCATGCTTCAAGTTTGTTATTTTTGTTTTTTAGAGTGAATTTAGAGAATCAGGAATTAATGTTTCTCTCTCAGAGCACCTAATTTATTAACCCTTGTTAAAAGCTACTGTTATCAATATTCAATGACCAATTGGAGGAACTGGAGAGATCCTTCTCTGGAAAGGAGCCTCATCCGATTTTTTGTATAATTCAATTTTATCTGCTGTTAATGTCACAGAAACCCCTTTCTCACAAGCTCCATAGTCCACTCTCTCAATACAGTAATGAATATTAGCGAGTTGACTCAGTTCCAGAAGGCCCGGATGGAGGCGATTCTTGGGCCTGACTCTAGTGTTCCTTTTGAAACCTTTATCTCGGATCTCATGTCGAGCTCCTCTGAGGCCGAGTCAATGTTGGACATGATCAAGCAGGAGGATTCGAACTTGCTTGCTGTTAAGCTTGCTAACCTTCTAGACTCTCCCCATATCACTGATGATTTACGCGCTACATGTGCTATCGTCCTCCAAAATTTGTTTTTCGGGGATGATGGATATGGTTGGCGCAATCTAAGTCTATCGACCCGGTCCAGTGTGCAATGTATCCTTCTGAACCGTATCAAGATTGAAGAATCAAAATCCATTATCCAGACCCTTTACATTACGCTTTCTGTAAGCCTCCAAGATAACAAGGAGTCTGAAGTATGTAGCTTGTTTGGCCAATATTTTGACAACTCCAGTTATATCAAGGTAATAGAGTCTACTTTGTCATTAGTTGCCCAGTGCGCCAAACAAGGAGAGGATTTATCATCAGCCCCTTGGATCAAGGATATGTTACTAGGTGCACTGAATGGTTGCAGTGATATGAGATTGAGGATGGCGGCATTGAGGGCAGCGATCGACATCATTCAGTGCCTCCCGAGTTCAAATGATAAAGACTGGTATCAGGGTTTGTTGCCAGCTTTGTTGGGGACCTTGACAGAAGCATTGAGCAAAGGTGGGGAGGTTACTGCCAGGGAAGCCCTGGAACATTTTGTTGAGTTTGCTGAGAATGAACCTAGGTTCTTAAGGATGCAACTAGTAGAATTGGTGGCTACCATGTTCGAGATAGCAGAGAATGAGAGTTTGGAAAAGGAGACGAGGCACTTGGCGATTAAGTTCCTGATAACTTTAGTTGAGGCGAAAAAGGAAGCTCCCGGCATGATGAAGAAATTACCATTATTTACTAGCAACTGTTTTGCTATGTTATTGACGTTGTTACAAGATGTTGAGGACGAACCACCTTGGAACAATATCCACAAGGTTGTATTTAGGGAATATGGTAACATTATGGTTGGGATCTGCTATTTTGATCGCTTGTCTCGTGCATTAGGTGCTAAGACTATTGCTCCTGTTGCTAAAGAGCAGCTCTCTGCTTGCTTGGCTGCCCCCGACTGGGAGAAACGCCATGCAGCACTTCTTGCACTTGCTGTTATTTCTGAATGTTGCCCGAAGGTATAAATGATAGAATCTATATTAATCCATTCTTAGTTGTTTATTTGTGCCTATGGCGTTAGTTTGATCTTTATGCATACTATTTTGACATGTCCTCTGTAGTCTTTAGGAGTCTATATTTTTTTATTTTGTTTTCCTCAGGCTATGATTTATAAATATTTTTAATTAGAAGATACTGTTTTACAGAAAATTTTGTCTAATTTCTAAGAATATTAC
This sequence comes from Nicotiana knightiana, assembly GCA_005239525.1. Classification (NCBI taxonomy): domain Eukaryota; kingdom Viridiplantae; phylum Streptophyta; class Magnoliopsida; order Solanales; family Solanaceae; genus Nicotiana; species Nicotiana knightiana. The sequence goes on from ML431593.1 coordinate 19,194, forward strand.
TTTTATGTCAAAAGAATTAAGAAACTCAATCTAATTTATACTGAAATTTTCTAAGTCCTTCGTCTCCTAAACTCTGGGACGGAATGGTAGCATTTAAGAGGTGCTTTTGCTGGCGGACCAGCTACTAAAATTTGTATACAAAGATACTTTGCCCCACATGCCCCTATTCTTAATCCAAATGCCTTGCAATATGTTTTATTGGCTGAGGTTATCTTTTCTGGTCTTCTCTCTCTCACTCCCGCCCCCTCCTCCTTTTGGTGGTTAGCTAGGTTGAAGTTTGAACCCGTGTCCTTTTTGCCATTATAGGTGATGCTTACGAGTATTGAGGAACTGGTTCTGAATTATTTCCTGAACATGGTTCTGGATTGTTTCCAAGATCCTCACCCTCGAGTAAGATGGGCCGCTATTAGGGCAATTGCCTTGTTTTCGACCTTCTTCTGTCCACAGTTGCAAGAACAATTCCATGATCAAGTATTACCTGCATTAGCTGCAGCTGTGGCTGATTTTCAAAATCCAATAATACAGGTTTTGTCCTATGCTGATATGAACCCTTTACTGATGCTGCAATTTCCCAAATGCAATTTCAATTATCATTCATACAGGGAACGATTTTGCGAACAATCGGCAAAAATTCTAGCTAGTGCACTTTTACAATGGCATTACATATACCATACAGTTGAACATCTCTAACTTTGTATAGGTTTACTCCCTGTTTGATTTTTGAGATTTTGTTGTTATCCACCAGTGAAAATAATTTATTAATTTACTTTGTTACTCTAGTATGTTTGACTGATGAGAATCCTGGGATTAAGACATAATTTAAGTAACATCTTTAGTGTAGCGGCAAGGGGATATAGAAAAATGTTAAAATTTCAAAACTAAGTTTTAATTCGATCAAGGGGATTCAACAATTTATATTTGTACAAAAAGTTTGTTTTCATCTTTTTTGCACAAATATTTTCCAACAAAGGGGATTCAATTGAACTCCCTCACTAAAGGTAGCTATGCCCCTGCTTTAATTGTATGAGGTCAGCGGTCATTTGTGCTTTTTTGCAACTTGAGAGAAATGCTGCTGCAGAATAAACCAATTTCAAAATGGGATAACATGCTCGATAGGGCATGAGTTCTAGTATCACTGTATCACAAGCGTTTAATGTTTCTGAAACTTGCCCTCCAGAATCTTGAAAATTTGATTTTATTAATTTATCTTGCTTACCTTGAGGGCTATCTTGCTGTTGGTTAAAAGGAAGTGGAACAACTTTGATATAAGAGACTAGTGAGGAAATAATTATCTTTTCTCTTAGTCAACGACACGTGTGAAAATGCCAACATTAGTATTAATTAGAGTTTGAAAATGTCATAGCTGAAAGATTTGGTTCAAATGCGTCTTAATGCTCTATTCACTTTCTCTTGGAAGGTACAAGCCTCAGTTGCTTTCTACAGGTTCTACACATCCTCTAAGCCAGAAACTTTGATACCTTTCTTCGATGGAATGATAAACAATCTGTCTGTATTTCAACAGGTGTGCAAATATAGAGCCCACCATATTATAAAAGTATCTTATGCTGACAAGTGCAATAGACTGATCGTGTATTATCTTGCTTTCTGCTATTTGAAATTCAGAATGACAAACAAATGGTCCAAGATGCTGCATCAATGGTGTTTACCGGTATAGCTAAATTGTCTAAGGTATTACCTATATTATATTAAGGATAATATTTTTTACTTAATCCTATTTCTACTTATATTAAGGATAAGGATGTAATATATTCTACTTCAACAGGAATACTGCAGAATAAACTATGACACTGTTATGCAGTACTTAAAAACCGCCATGGCAAACAGAAACTCTAATGTATTAGGTCGGGCCAGAGCAATGTACTCCATAAGCTATCTTGGGCTCGCTGTTGGTAAAGAGAAATTCAGAGATGACGCAAAACAGGTCTTCTACAAACTTTGTCCAGTAACCAATACTTCTAGTCTAGTCACATACGAATGGCATCAACGTTTAAAGCACAAATTTGGGACTCGAGTCACGACGAGAGGCAGTTTTGTAACATTACGGAGTGGTTATGGGAAGTTTTAGTTTTATGGGATCAATATTTCAGTAGCTGATGCATTTATCTTATTCATGCTTTACTACTTGTACAATTAGAATGCCTTATGCCCCAAAGACATGGTGTACACGTTTTACGCATTGGATTACTTATCTTGCTCACCCGACAACATCTGTCATTAAATCCCTCTTAAAAATTTGGTTATAATGTATATAACATGTTTTAATTAATCCATATAATTAGAGATTTAATTAATTAGAAGAGGAGAACCTTCAAAGCTCTAAATAATAATTTATTGGGAAGATAATGTTATATGCCAGTTTTAGAAATAGAATGTCTCCTCTCTGGAACTCCCAGAGACTCAACAAGAGGTAAACCTTCGATTCTCTGATGAACTTACGGACGACATGTAGAGATAATGATTTCTCTGTAGGAACTTAAAGTTTTCTGTTGTTTGAGTTGTAACGATGGAGGAACCTGTCTGAGCATCAGGTGAGAGCATGGTAAAAAGGCTCCACCTCAGATTCCAAAGTCTATATTGCAATCTCAGCACCACTGCTCAGCCCGAACGTCTTATGAAGAGCCACCCCAAGATGCTGGAAGTGGATAAACGCCAATCCTCTGAATCAAAAGCCTCAAGGGTTTGTCAAGAGGTACAGAGGTGGATGGGAGGGACCTGCTTAATTCTTGACATATGGGACAGTGGGAATGGGGTGTAGCAAAAACGGGGGAGATCTGGTAGTGAATATCGTCGAAATGCCAATCCTTCTTGGCATTAGGTAGTTCTAAGAAGTGGGTGAACTTTTGGGAGGTTCTAGTGGCGTCAATTGCAAAATGACTGATATGTCAAGAGTAAAGATTATTGTAAAAGACGATAACAACAACAACATACCCAGTGTAATCCCACAAGTGGGATATGGGAGGGTAGGGTCTACGCGGACCTTACCCCTACCTTGAGAAGGTAGAGAGGCTGTTCCCGATAGACCCTCGACACAAGGACAGTTGATAATAAGAGCAGTAGCAACAAGCAGTAATAACAACAAGATAATAAGAAAACTGAAGCGAAAGAAACAACAATTAGTAATAGAAATCTACGAGTAAGAAAATACAAGACTAACACTAATATTACTAGTATGGAAAAGAAAAACGCTCGACTACCTACCATCTGTCTACCCTAATTCTCGACCTCCACACCCTCTTACCAAGGGTCATGTCCTCGATAAGCTGAAGCAGAGCCATGTCCTGCCTAATCACCTACCCCCAATACTTCTTGGCCTACCTTTACCTCTCCTCGGACCCGCCAAGACCAACCTCTCACACTTCTTCACTGGAGCATCTGTGTCTCTGCTCTTAACATGCCCAAACTATCTAAGTCTCGCTTCCCACATTTGGTTCCCTACGGGGGCCCACTCCTACCCTGTCCCGAATATCTTCATTCCTGATCTTATCAATCTTGGTATGCTCCCACATCCATCTCAACTTCATCATTTCAGCTACTTTCATCTTCTGGATATGTGAGTTCTTTACTGGCCAATACTCTGCCCCGTGCAGCATAGTCCGTCTAACCACCATTCTGTAGAACTTGCCTTTAAGTTTTGGCGATACATTCTTATCACACAAAACGCCAGATGCGAGCCTCTATTTCACCCACTCTGCTCCAATACGATGTGTAATATCCTTGTCTATCTCCCTATTTTCTTAGATCCCAAGGTACTTGAAACTTCCTCTCTCGGGATGACTTGCGTATCAAGCCTCACGTCCATGTTCGCTTCATGGGTCACGTCACTGAAATTTCACTCCAAGTATTTGGTCTTGGTCCTTGTCCAACTTGAAACCTTTAGACTCCAAGGTCTATCTCCAGCCTCGCCTTAACACCGCGTCGCGTCTTGTCAATTAGTACTATATCATCTGCAAATAACATGCACCATAGCACCTCCCCTTGGATGTGGCATGTTAGTGCGTCCATCACCAATACAAATAAAAACGGGCTAAGAGTTATCCCTAGTGTAATCCCATCACAACTGGGAGTGGTCATTGTCCTCACCCTAGTTTTAGCTCCATCATATGTCCTTAATCACCATAGTGTAAGCTACACATACACCTCTATCCTCCCTTGGGGTTTTGTCATATGCTTTCTCTAGATAAAAATTATTGTAAAAGAACAATGGGAAAATACGTGTCTCATTGCTTGTGGAGGACAGAGTGCTCTGCTATGCAATTGAGGTTATAATTAATCGGACAAACCTGTCAAAAGGCCTAGAGTTGTGCCGCTCGAATGGTCATAAGAAAGAGGCAAAGATTAGTAAAGTTATGATAGAAGGGAATATTTTGGCCTGGCAGGCAGCGCAAGGCCACTGTTTGTAGGCCGGAGTTACTTAACTAAAATTAATAGTGTACAAAAGGGACTCTAAATATTGGAGTATAAGATTATGTAAAATATGGTATGCATGTGTAATTATTATCTATGCCAACAGCGTTAGGAATTTCTTACGATTAGATGAAGAACATTCTACAGTATCCTATTGAATATTATGGAGTATTCTCTGATACTTCCGTTGACATGCTTCGAAACATGCATACATTCTGTAAGGTCATTAATTCTTTTTGACATTCTACAAATTACTACACCCTTCAATATTTGGCGCAACAAAAAATGACTGGAGTATCTTTTCCATTCTCCCTCCTTTGGGATTCTTGTCTTGGTGTTGTGTGGAGTGTGGTATATATGAACATGTTTGTGTTCTGTCATTTCTCAATATATAAATCTTAGCTTTTTCTTTTTGTTGTTTTTGTTACAAGGTAATGGAAGTACTTCTCTCATTACTAGGATCACAACTGAAGGTGGACGATCGCAGTAATGTTTATCTATTCTTGGTAGGTATTGATATCTAGATTTTACGAGCACATAATTTCTCTCTAGATTGTCTTCTCTCGATTCTCTTGATTTCATTTTAGGCAGGAGCCAGAATTTTCTTATGCATGGGGAAGGAATTTCTTCCTTACATGAGGGTAGCCATCCCTTTTATGATTCAACTTGCACAAGTTGAACTTGATATAACCATCTATGATCATTCATACTCTGGATTATATGGATTAGATTACGATAGGTAAGGTTTCCTGTATTCGTAAAGTTCACTTTTTTTTTTTATTGAATTTGTATGTTGTCTATGCTTTTCATTTTTTTCTTTTTCCTGTTCACAAAGAGCAGGATGCAGTGGTAGAAGTAGCAAAACCCAAAGCGACATTGTGGTATTATAGTCTTCTCATGGAGAATAGTCTATATTATTTTCTCATTCCATTGAAAAGTGGTACTGTATTTATCTGGAATGTTGTTGCCATCATGAATACTTGCTTGAGTTTGCTAATTTTTTAGAACGAATTACTAAATGTAACCTGAGTGCTATATGTATGCTGCATTTTGTAAGACCGTACGGATTTAGGATTCATATGATGGACTATCATTCTGTTGTATCTAGCATTGGATTTTCAATAAGTGATACACAAAATACTTCATTTAAAATGGAATATCCAAATTGAGACTTGATCATATTTTGGTTTCTACCATCTGGGAGGAGTTGGCCTCGATTGTGTTACAGCTCCCCCTCCCGAGACTGACATCGGATTACTCACCTATCATATTGGATGGAGGTAGACGAAAAAGTACAAGACTCCTTTTAGATTTGACAACATGTGATTATGAGCGAGGATTTTGATGAAAATGTGGTTGGATGGTAGAGTAGCTACAATGTGGTGGGAAGCCCATGTTACAGGTTTGCTAAGAAGTTGAAATTGCTCAAAGGAGTGTGAATCAATGAAGTTTTTGGCAGGGTAGAGGTGAAGATGAGGAACATTATAAATGAGTTAGGGGACCTAGAACTAGAAAGGTAGAAGAGGGGAGGGAGTTGAAAGAAAGTGAGAGAGAGAAAGGAGGGATTGAAGAGGGAACTAGCTTATCTGGCGTTAACTCTCACCTCCTAGAGTAAACTTGAACAACTGGCGGCCTTGTTAAAGCAGATAGAGCAATTTTTGACTCTTGAGACATAATAGTCGGTTGGTGCTCAATAAAGAAATCATCAACTGATTGTTCGGTCAAAGCACCAGTGACCTGGTAGATTAACCATTCATCTTCTTCCTCTTCCTCCCTTGACTTGTAAAATTGGAAGGCGTATAGAAGAATGTGGTATTCTCCTAAAATACTACATCAATTAACACAAGATATTTACTCACTTCACGAGAGTAACAACGATACCCCTTTTGAAAGCGAGAATAGCCCAAGAAAACACACTTTAAGGCCTTTGGGTCTAACTTGATAACAAATGGTTGGACATCTCGAATATAACATGTACCTCCAAATACCTTAGGCTCCATCTGGAATAGTGACTTGTTTGGGAAGAGAACACCCTAATTCACACTATCAACAAGCATGGTAGATGATATGTGATTAATCATAAAATGAAGGGGCCCCAATAGAGAGGCAGGAGATGAAGGAGCCCCTAGCTGGATCGGCCAACAAGTAATAGACAAGAGATATGGGCTCATTCGACTATTCAATGATCCCTGGGCCCACCTAACACAAATATCCCAGAAATAGGAGATTGGTTGTTTGGAAAGCGCATTTCACCCTCAGACGGAGGGACAGTCCGAACGCACTATTCAGATATTGGAAGATATGCTACTTGCTTGTGTCATAGATTTTGGGTGTTCTTGGGATCAATTTCTGCCATTGGCAGAGTTTGCTTACAATAACAGCTACCAATCGGACATTCAGATGGCTCCGTATGAGGCTTTGTATGGGAGACGTTGTAGTTCTCCGGTAGGTTGGTTTGAGCAGGGTGAGGCTAGACTATTGGGTACTGATTTGGTTCAGGATGCTTTAGAGAAGGTTAAATTGATTCAGGAGCGGCTTCGCACGACGCAGTCTAGACAGAAGAGTTATGCCGACAAGGAGGTCCGTGATATTGCTTACATGGTAGGAAAACTAAGGACGGGAGCCAAGAAATTTCTATGAAATTAACGAGAAAAACACGAACGAATTGGCACGAAAGAAATAGTCGGTTTCAAATATTAAGAACGATTTAATGCGAACTAGCACTAGTTCGTCCTTAACAAGAATCGCCAGTGAATCTTTCTTACCCAAAAGTAATTCTCCCCCAACAATCAACAAGAACACTTCAATAATTTTCTTTTTCTGATTTTCTTAAAACTCTAGAACAGTTTTTTGTTTTTATTTTTATTTTTTTTGTAAGCAACTCGACTAGGGTTTAGTCGAAAACAAGAACTATACTTTTTCTTTGCCCCCTCCCCCCTTTTTTTACTAATTCGGATCTTGATTTCAAGACTGGGGAACGTGGGTTTGTTAGAACAAAACCCGAGCCTTTGCTCTGATACTAACTGATACAATTCGAGATAATAAAACAACAGAATATGAAAATAACAATAATTAAAGCAAAACTAATGATATGTTTGATTAAAAGAATCAAAGTAGTCTAAATAATGAAGTATAAAAGAAAATCTAGAACCCTAAGTGAATGTCTCACGCAACAATCGAAATACTATTCGATCACCTCCCAAGAACGGCAAATTAGAAACCCTAGATATAAAGAAAGGAGAAGAAGATTACCCTCAAGAACCCAAGTCTTGAAAACAGGTTATCCAAATTCAAACTCGATATGGATCGGTTGACCTACCTGAAGCAGGTCCTGTAGTGGTTTCAGATAGTATCAGGACTCAAAATCAACCTCGGCAAGTGTGAGATTTTCCTGGTGGGTGAGGTTGCTAACATTGATGCTTTGTCTTATGTTCTCAAATGTAAGGTAGGCTCCCTTCCCACTACTTACCTGGGTGTCTTATTGGGCGCTTCGCATAAGGATACTACGGTTTGGAATCCAGTCATCGAAAGGGTTGAAAAAAGATTAGCAGGCTGGCAGAAACGGTATTTGTCAAAAGGCGGATCAAGTATGCCCACCTATTATTTGTCCCTGTTGCAAGCTCCTGTGAGCATCACAGCAAAACTGGAGCTGCTTCAAAGGAATTTTTTTTTGGGATGCGGCGGATGGAACTAGAAAGTTTCATCTAGTGAATTGGCAGACAGTCACTTCCCCAAAGAAGTGGGGTGGACTTGGAGTAAAAGATCTTAGGGTATTCAACAGAGCTTTGTTGGGGAAGTGACTGTGGAGATTCGGGGTAGAAGAGCATGCTCTATGGAGGGAGGTCATAGTAAAAAAGTACGATTCCACGAGAGGGGGTTGGAGGACCAAGGCAATCACAACACCTTTCGGGTGTGGCATGTGGAGGAGCATCATGAAGTATTGGGAAGCCTTCAGTGGCAACATCACTTACAGGGTGGGAGATGGAAGGAAAATCAGGTTTTGGAATCATAGGTGGTGTGGAGAGGATACTCTAAGGGTCTCCTTCCCCCACGTCTTCAGAGTTTCAAACCAGAAGGAATTGATGGTCCAACAGATTCGTAAGGAACATGAAGGGGGTAGTATGAGACCTCTTATTTAGAAGGAACATGCAAGATTGGGAGATTGCGGAGCTCCAAGATTTGTTAGCACTGCTATATGGGCAAGACAGACCCTAGCCATCTTGTGATTCTTGGAGATGGGGTTTGTGTGGCGATGGTTTGTTCACCGTAAAGTACCAGAGTATGTTGGTGAGAGAGGAGGCCACTTTTCCATACTCCTCGATCTGGATTCCTAAGGCGCCCACGAAGCTGTGCTTTTTTGCATGGCTAGCGGCGAGGGGAGTTATCTTGACTGCTGAAAATCTGCGAAAGAGAGGAATTACACTTGTTAGTTGGTATTACATGTGTAAAAATTCAGGGGAAGAAGTTGATCATCTTTTGTTGCATTGCCCTATGTCCTCGGCTTTGTGGAGGGCAATCCTGAATCTTTTGGTGTTCAATGGGTGATGCCAAGCACCGTAAAGGAAATGTTATATAGCTTGGCCGATTCCCGTAGAAGAAGAAAGCAAAAGGCGTGGAATTTCGCCCCGTTAGCTCTCATGTGGATAGTTTGGGGGAAGAGAAATATGAGAACTTTTGAGGGGATTGAGTCTCCTTTTTCACATTTATAGTCTTTTATCTTTGATCGCTTTTTGGTGCACTCATATAAGCCCTACTTGTATAGAAGATTGGGCGTCTTTTGTAGAGAATCATGTTCTGATGTAAATTCTCTACTTTTTGGTATATTTCCTGTATACGGGAGTTCTCTCCCTTTTGATTAATATAATTTACCTTATCAAAAAAAAAAAAAAGGGACTATTGGGGTCTTTTCCAACTTTATATTTACTAATAGGGACAAACACTTTTTGAGTGATTCTTGTTTCCTCCTCTCTTGTTTCTGATCGTTTTTTATTTTAACATTACTCACATTACCAAAAATAAATTGGAAGAGGAACCAATAAAATTGCACACCAAAATACTTTAACGGATTTGAGACTCCGCATAGATAACAAAGGTCAGCCGGTGCACAAGTCATCCCCGCGTTCATGCAGGGTCCGGAGAAAGGTCGCACCCCGTGATGTAGACAGTTTAACCTAATGCAAGCATTAATGGCTGCTTCCACTGCTCGAACCCGTAGCGTATAGGTTACACGGAAACAACTTTACCGGTGCTCCAAGGCTCCCCTTCCGCACAAGTAAAATCACCAAATAAATCTAAGAACCAATTAGATGAGTTTGACAAAATTTTGGATAAACTACATACCCATAACAACAGTGAAAGAGTCGATGTATGACAATATAGTCTCTGACAGAAAAATGGTCCGGAAATCACTTCTGGTGGTCGGGAATTGCAGAACGAAGGATGAGTGACCTGGAAAAGCCTGGGAACCCTCATTGAGTAGAAACCAGCATTGGGAGTTACTGGAAAACTTAGAAATGTTCGGAAAACGTGATCTGAACATCGCGTGAACCCTAACCTGTGGTAATCTTCAGAAAATAGGATGAGTAGAGTTGGAATGCTCAGTCAAACCGAAGGACCGAAGATGTTCGTCGAAAAGTGGCTGAAAAAGGCATAGATCTAGCCAGAGAATCTCCTTCTGTCCTCCGTGTGAGAGCGCAAGAGGACTCTTTTTTTGGCAGGGATGATTGGGCTTTGCTCGCCTGAGGCTGAGGAACCCTGTGGTGATATTGGTTTTTTTGCGACAACACCTACAAGAAGCAATGTTGATGCTGACAACCTTGACGGTCACCGAGAAAAATTGCGTAAAGGTGGCTTTTTACTGAACCAATCCTCTTTCTAAGAAAGAGCAAAATGATCGAGCCTGGGAGCTCTACTACCTTGTGTTAAAATGGACATTGGGCCTTAACTCAACTTCAAAAGTTAGCTCATGAGGGGAGGATTGACCTAGACCACAACTCGTTCCTTCCGCCAATGTGGGATTTGACACTTGCTGGACAAGTGGAGCATCGATGACATAATATGGGGGCGTAACATTGAGAAACACAAGAATAAGGAATGCTGGGTCTGATACTGATACCATGTGAGAAGCAATTGTGTTGGGGAATATATTATGTATTATTCCAAGAAGTAACAGGTATATTTATACATGTAATTAGAGTGCTAACTATGGAAAGAATCAGAAAAAGAAATCCTATAGATCTCCTATGAATCCCTATGAATTTGCTATCTATGTACATTAGACCAAAGTATGACTATGCTCACTCTCTAATAATGCCCAAACATCTTTTTAAAAATTAATTACTTTACCAAAAACAAATTGAAGCTGGTCTGTCAGATATCTATGGTTAAGTGCCTAGTGGAACCTTGGCATAGGGTGTGAGAAGATTCCAAAATGAAAAGGCATGACTTGAAAAGACGGACTCATTCATGTTTAAATGAAAAATCATGGCTAGAAAAGGTGCTTCCTTTATGTTAAATGAAAAGGTGTGCCAGCTAGTTATTCTTGAAGAATTGAAACTCTTCATAGAGGTCTCTTACAAAGGTTGTAACCAAACAAAGAGATTTCCTGACATCTCTATAAAGATGTGACCGACCAATATTAAAACGCATACTGGAAAATGCTTAATTTTCATCTGCATTTGATCTTCTCAGTTCTTCTTAAAGGTCCTTTCTGAGCTCACTTTGTTTAGTTTGTTACTTGCATATCACTTGGTCTGCTGTGCATATGCCTGTTTTTGTTTTGTTAATCCTTTTGAAGCTTTTGTGCATAATTCATGAAGTTGTTTCACTTCAATCAACCGTCCAAACTTTGTTATTGTGTGGCACCTTTTAAACCTTAAAGTCCAGAACCGAGCCTCTATTGTTATGTTGTGCTGACATGCCATCAAGAAATCTGAACTATGGAGTCAATTGGATGATGACTTACATAGCTGTCTTTTTCATCAGTAGATGATTTTTGGGATTGATCAATCATGCAATCAAGTAGTAGAACTCTCAAAAGAATCCCATAAGTTGTAAAAGTACCCCATCATAGTAGTCATATTATGCTCCTAACCCCTAAAGCATCTGCTTACAATACTATCATTTCTTGCTCTCTTTTCCATCATAATATACGTTCACTCTCGAGCCTATTTTGTTACTTTTGCATACTGTCTTCTTCTTCCTATTGGTTTGGTTTCGACTTGATTTATTCGAACAGTTTCCTGCCTTTGCTCATTTCTTCAACTGTTTCCATTCAGTACTCGACATGTGACGTTGAACCGTTATATCTATGTTTAGATCTATAGCTTGAAGTGGCATAACTTTTTCCTCTACCTCTGTAAGCCTACCATAAATATCTAACCCACGGATCTATATTGATTTAGTATCTATCAAACGCATAGTCAATTTATTTGGCCAGTTCCTGTTGTTAATTCTTCTTCAGATGTGTAGTCTTGGAATCTGTTGGAGCCCTTACTGTATATGATTTTATTGGTGTATATTCTTTCTTTTGCTGTACTGAGTACGAAGACTGCAGGTAGAGGTGGTTATTAGGTACAAAGGATCTTGCTCAAGTTTCACATCTTGCAGGGACATTATAGTCAAGTTTGAGGAAACAAGCATGTGCATCAAAGATAATATCCGACTAGAGGAGAAATCTATAGCCTGTCATCTCCTTGACATCATTTCTGTCGTACTGGAGGAAGATTTCTACCCTTGGATTTCCCAGGTTGACTTGAATAATCACTTTCTCATTTCTCACGTGTTGTTGAGTAATTTAAGAATTAATAATGATCCCAATGGCTGAATGCATGAAACAGGCTGCTTCAGTCTTAGATCCACTTCTGAAATTCTATATCCACGACGATGTCAGGGAAAATGCTATTTTTGGTGAGATTTCTCATGATTTCATCTGGTCTTCTTTGTTTTTCTTTCCAATTCCTGATGTCATGTCTTAATTTATGCCTTTTATAGCCATGAAGCACCTCATGTATTCTGCTAATGGTGAAAAATCTCATGATTTCATATGGATTTCTTTATGTTTCTTTAACTTCTCGAATTCCTCATGAGATATTGTTTAATCTGTGGTGGTTAAGCGATGTCATCTCTGTTGCGTTCTGCTAAACTGGCGGTAGAGAAAGGGACTGCTCAAGGTGGAAACAAGTGGTACTTCAAGGAGTTGTCTGGCCGTATAATATTGGCTTTCGGGGATGCAATATATACGGTTGCCTTCAACATTAGTATTTACCTTTTTTTTCTTCTTCCCTTCAGGGAAAAGGTTTGAGCTCCATTTATCTGAATAAGGAGAAAGTGACACTTTGATTGCTATTGCATGCAGGAGCATGAGACAAAACTATGTGAAATTATATTGAAGGAATTGAATCAATGCCTAAAGGTACGTCATGTTATGATGGTTTCTTTACTTTCCGGGAATTGACTCTATGCTGTTTCTTTTCTATGATGGCGTCATGCTATATTTTGAGCTTTCTATGTCCATTATGATAAGCAACACACTCGTCCCAGCTCGTGAGAATGATATTCTACTAGAAGCAAAAGAAAGTTTAGTACTTGCAATCTTTTACATAGCAAGACCTGAAGACAAGAGTAATGAGTTGCATAGAGTAAGATCTTCAGGGATAAAGTAAAATAGGAGCTCCAGAATTGATTCTTTGGAGCATGCAGAATTCATGTTATTCCTACAAAAAGACATTCTTGGACCGTAATAAAATGTTTAAGAACTGAAACGTGGACTAGAATTTACCATAAATCCCATATATACAAAAGTTCCCTTGACATGAATAGGCAAGATTGACGAACAGATTATTGACAATGTAGTAGTTGACTCCATAGAGAAACTTCGTTTCAGTATATCACTGTTAAGCCCACTTTTGAAATGTTTTATGATTACTGTCAAAGCAAGAAACAACACTAATTGTAGAAATTATGTGTATTGGAACAGCAACTTTTCACTTATTATGGTCTTTTTTGTGTGTTCTTTCAGATAAGTGGACCACATATCAATGAAGGTCAGGTTCGTAGAATCATCAATGGGATAAAGCACGTCATTACAGAAAGTTCATGCAGAAAAGGCAAACTCACACAGAGAGAAAAATCAGATGACTTTGATGCTGAGGAAGCTGAATTGCTGAGGGAGGAAAGAGAGCTAGAAGAAAAAGTATTTTATAGAGTTGGTTGCATATTGTTGACATTGATCAAAACCTTCAAGGCTGCTTTCTTGCCTTTCCTTGATGATCTTTCCTCATATCTAATGCCTATGACAGTGAGTTTCAGCTCATGGTAACCAATGACATTTTGATCCCCTAGGTTGTTTTCCACCAATATTTCTCATTGTTCTTTTTTCACTGCTTGAAGGGCAAGGATAAAACAGCTAAAGAGAGAAGTGCATGTGTAAATATCTTTAATAAACTTGTGGAGGAATGCAGCGAATCATCTCTAAAGTAGGTCTATCTTTATGAGTTTTCTCTTAAATAAATAAGGTCACAATTCTGATAGTTACTTTCTGTTCAAACCAGGTATTATAAAATATGTCTTCCTTTTATTTTGGACTCGAGCAACGACGAAAATCCAATTCTTAGAGAGGTTTGTGCATCTTGGTGGTTGGGATAGTTTTCAGTCATGTTACATTTGCTGTATGATTCATCCACATGCCATTTGATTTCATTTTCAGAATGCGCTTTATGGACTTGGGCTTTGTGCGGAATATGGTGGTTTTGTTTTCAAACCATTTACCGGAGGTATGATACGGTTGAATGTGATATTGAGATTCTTCTCATCACGGGGAAGTGGACAAAGAGTGATATTTTTTTATATTTACTAAATCTCATGACGTGATTCAGAGGCTCTTTCAAGAATCAATGTTGTGATAACACATCTACATGCTCTTGTACCTGAGAATGAACAGGCATATCATGATGCTGTTTTTGCACTTGGTCAGATATGTCAGTTTCATCGGGAAAGTATTGACTCCACGCAGGTGCGTTTTTCTGGGAATCCCTAGATTTTGTTGTTGTACTTCAGTACTATCTTCATTTCATGTATCAACAGTTTTGCACTTGCGATGACCAGTTTTTTGTCTTACAATTTTTATATCTGAAAGTCAGTATACCAGCCTGATAAATGGTTGCAATAAACTAGGATATAGACACATGATGCTCGTTTTAACCACTCATATAGTGATTTACAAGAATCTTCAATAATTCTTATTTAATTTTTTAGTTGAAAGCAAAAATAAAGTTATTTATCTAGATGCATATACACTGTGATTCCAACTTCTTTCCATTTTAGATATACAAATTCTAGTGGTTAGTTTTCATTCAAATTTAGTTTAATTATCCTGTAGCTGAGGGTATTTAGTCAGCTCACGAAAAGGAGAGTTTAGACACTTTTATGCACTAGCTTTAGTGTACATGCGTTGCACGTGTGTATCGCATCAATCAATAAAAGATGTATGCAACAAGTAACTAATTATTGCACGTGTACCCCATGAAGTTATTTGATTATCTTCTTTCTTGTGCGATTAATTAGCAGAGTATATTGTAAAGAAATTAATAATGAGGTTGTAATAATAATTTATTCATCTTTTATATTTTGTTAGAATTAACATTGAAAAGATCCTTTATATTCTGTTAAAACAAGAATATTGAGAAAAATACACAATATTTAACAAAAAAAAATTTAATATCGTTAAAAACAGATCTTTTGTACTCCAAATTTATCTTACATCATTATTTGCACTGTTGCAATATTTTAAAGTGAATCAATCTCTGAAAAAGCGAATCTCAAACTTCAAGTTCTTTTATTTCTACTCAAACATAGTGGTACTCTTTTTATCATAATATATTAAAAATTTCTAGCCGGTGATTGTTTTTAATCAAAAATAAATGACAAAAGCTAGAATCTATCCTAATTTTACAAATTTCATTTTTATCTTCCAGTGAAGGCATAAGATGTTTGAACTTGGCCAGGATAGCTCAAAGTCTAAGATCTTCTATTTCAATGTAAAATAAGTATTATTCTACTTGCTATCATGAATTATTTCATATTTTTTGGTTGGAGTACATCGAAATAAAGCATCCCTATATAAAGAAATGCAAGCTTTCTTACTTCATCCATCTCAACTTATATGGCGGTGTTTGATTCAATATGGAATTTAAGAAGAAAAGAAGATTTTTGAAGCTTGTGATTGTGGTCACCATAAATATTTGGGCGGCTGCAAATTAATTCATTAAGAGTAAAGTAAACATTCTAAAAATAAATTGTATCTAAATAAGAAAACGTGATATTTTTAGGACTGACTTAAAAAGAAATAGTGCTACATCAATTGGAACAAAAGGAGTATTAATTAAGATGACCAAAATTCATAGTAAAAGTGGTAATTTCGAAGTTAGATTCAAAGTCTAACTTTTTTTAAATGATAGTTCATTGAGTGTAATTATATTTGTAATATCCAACTTAAAGTTCTTTTCTTTTTAAATACTTTTTAAAATTGGTCAGAAGGATGAATTTACCAATGGATCATTTTGCTTTGATTTGATGAAAGGTGAAATCGCATTAAATAATAGATCTATGAAAACATGCCAAAATAATAAGGACATAAAATAGGCAAAAATAATAAGGACTCTTAAATCTAAAAGGAAGGGAAAGAAGTCCTAAATATTAGGAAAATAATTAAATATTTATTTTTAAATATTAGTAGGAGAATAATTAAATGACTATTTTTTCTAGTGTAAAATTATCTTTTAAAGGGCAAAAAGGCGAACAACATTTCGCTAAGAGGTTTCGTGCTTTTAATATAGTATAAATTAAAAAGAAACATAAGACACTTTTATGTACAACATTACATTGTCAGTACTTTTCCTTGTTTTGAAGAAACTGGATTGGTAGGTGCACATGGTGCTTGGTGTTTGGTACACAACTGAATATTACTTTTGTTTACACCTTTTGTGTATATGCTCACCATATCAGAATTTTAGTTAAACATGTCCCTTTTGTTCTTCCAAGATGAAATGATGCTCCTCCAATGTACTTCATAACTTGTTGAGATTCCACATATTTCTCATTCCAAATTTTTTGGTAGATTATTCCGGCTTGGTTGAATTGTCTGCCTATAAGAGGTAACATGGTTGTTCACGACCAGCTCTGTTCAATGGTCGAAAGGTACTGTACTGGACTAGCCTGCCCTAGTTTTTATCATCTGGTCTTTACTTTACTTTTCAGGTCTTATTTTTGTTAAGGCTACTGATAATTGCCAAGGCAGATTACAAGATTATTAATGACAACCCATCTTTACTAATTTCAAATATTCAATTGTTTGGGGGTTTTTGTCAACGCATTTGTTGGCCAACTAGCTTTCAGCAATCGTTTCTCATTATTCCAAAATTTTGGTGCATCAATTGTAAAACTAGAAAAAAAAAGGGATCACAAAATAGCAACATATGATTTAAAATGTTTTCCATAGATAAAGGTACGACCGTTCTTATAATTGCATGCATGATGCAAACAACAACAACCCAGTAAAAATCCTACAAGTGGGGTCTGGGAAGGGTAGAGTGTATGCAGACCTTACTCCTAGCCCGGAGGGGTAGAGAGGCGGTTTCCAAAAATCCCTCGGTTCAAGAAGAAGGAAATAAATAATAGATCGGTGGCATGGTACGAAACAGAAAATAAATTTAAAAGCAATAACAGTAACCAGTACTAATCCCATAGAAAATAGTGTGGAAGCAATTACATGCATATGCATATGTTCTAAATAAATTTCCTAATTCAGATATATGTTAGGAAACTTACGCGACAATTGGCCAAACAAAATGCTTGAAGTAATATTATAGTATTGTGTCTATTTTCAAAGTTATGATGGTGCAACGAGAAAATATCTGTTACATTTGGTTTAACAGAATTTTGTTAGCAGTTGCAATCTTGAATCGTGACAGAAGGCTTTTCTGCTAAATTAAAGATCACCATGTTCTTTCTAATGTAGATGAATTATTAAACTATAATCTTTGTAGCATTAGGCGTGTTGACTTGATCATCTTATTGGTGGTTGTTACTATGATTTGCCTATTTTCCCATTCAGCAAAATGAACACCAGCTAAAGTTTGCAAACTCTTATAGGTAATCTCTTAAATCAGTTTCCTTCTAGTCTTTAATGTTTTAACAAATTTTCTCGCTTTGCAGATCAGACAGAGAACTTTTGGGTTCCAAATATGAGCACTTTCCAAAAATTTTATCAGTTTTTGCAGAGGTATTTCGATGTCAGAAACTATAGATGCCAGATTGAGTTGTTCATTTGTTCCTGATATAAATATTCTCAACTCTGATTGTTATTCTTTATCCAGTAAAGAAGTAATACAAAATCTTATTTAGTAATTTCTGTTGTATGTTAGTAATTTGTCTATCAGATCTGTACCGCTTACAAAACGAGTTTCTGATACGAAATAACATAAACATTAATCAAAGAATTAGATAGGTAAAATAGTATCAAATTGTTGAAATAATTTTGCAAAGATCTTATGTCAAATAAGTTTTGCTTTTTTTAGGTTCTATGTGCCGGAAAAGATCTTGCTACTGAAGAAATGAAAAACCGCATGATTAATCTGTTAAGGAATCTTCAGAAAACAGTACCAGTAGACACCTGGGCATCAGCATGGTCATTGCTACTGCCTCAGCAGGAGATGGAACTGGAATCCATTCTATCACCTAAGGAAGATGCTAACTTGTCATCAGTGCAATCAGGGGCAAAGTTAGGTGCACGCAAGGGGGGTAACTTTAATCTCCGTCATCGAAAACTTATAATGCGCAAATAGGGTAAAATAATTCTCTTGACAAAAGGGAAGATGCTAGTGAAATGGAAGAGGTGGCTTCAGGTGATAGGTTCAAATCCAACCGTGGAATTCTTGAAATTTTCTGATATTCTAACACCGCAATGAATCTATGATTTCTGCACTTTGTGTTGTTCAAATATTTTGCTGCTCACTTCTTCCTGCAAACGTCATTCATTTGGGGAGTGACGTTTTATATTGGCCTTCATAGGTGTGCACGGAATATGAGAGCCTGCAAGCTAAAGGTGGAACCTTTCCTTTACTTGTTAAAGAACGAATATAGTCATATTACTTGTAATATGCATGATAACATGATTCTAGGGATTCTATGATAGAATGAATGTAGTTGTATTCCTTGTAATATACATGATAGCATGTAGGGATTTGATAGCAGATCTCTAGGATTTTTCTTTTTTGATTCTTTCCAGATTCTCTATACATGTATATATACATATTGCTTCATGGAATAAGATATGAACTATTTTCCCATACCTTGTTCTGTTACATGGTATCAGAGCCATGGTGAGAAACTTCGGTCAGTGACTCTGGCAGTCACTTCTGTTCTTTTCCTGTGATCGTTTTTTAGCTATGACGACCTGAGCCTATTTTTTTCTATTTTATGATTTTTCAATCACTCTTTCACTGTACAAGCAGTTCTCAGCCAGTTTTTCTGTCGTAATATTTTCAGGGAGATCTTGTTTTCAGAATTTCTTTCCTCCTGGGGTCAACTGAAGTTAGTGAAGAATTTTCCAGTGAATCTTTGGCTACCTGCAGGCTGCCAGTGCGGTTAAAGTGATACGTCGGTGACTTTCCAACAAAACTGAACTGTTCCTTCGATGATCGATTTGTGTTCTCTGATTCGGTTGGTATTTTGTGTTCACTGATTCGGCACCTTGGTTTTAAAGTTCTCTGTTTTTTTGATATATTTGGTTCTCTGCTTCGTGGAATCGTGACCATGTGTTGGTAATTTTTTGTTGTTTGCACTCTCATCTTTGATTCAAATCGATTCTCTGATCTGTGGGTAACTTTATCATAAAGCTATGTTTGTGACCCTTTTGTTTGCTGATTTCTTGGGCTATCTTTATTGGTGCGGCTGCTGGAATTTTGCTTTAAGAAACCAAAGGAAAAATGAAGGCTAATGCTGCTACGGCTCCTAGTCCAACAATTTTGGTGTTAGATGAGTTTATAAATTTCCTTCAATATCATATACTCCCTCCGTTTCAATTTATGTGAACTCATTTGACTGGACGCAAAATTTAAGAAAAAATAGAAGATTTTTAAACTTGTGGTGTAAAATGATGCACATATATTTTGTGTGGCTATAAAGCATTGCATAAAGGTAAATTATTTCCAGGGTCATTCTTTTTGGTACGAACGAAAAAGGAAATATGTTCACATAAATTGAAACGGAGGGAATATCAATTAAGGAATCTTCTTCGGTTAATACTTTTGCTGGGTCAGGTGAAACATGTCTTACTACCTCTTCAAATATATGGGTGATTGATTCAGGTGCCACAAATCACATGATAGATAATCCAAATATTTTTTCTAGCTTTCACTTACATAAAGCACCCTCTTCAGTTAGTGTAGCTGATGGGTCAACTTGTTGTAGTGTTGGATCTGAGACTGTTAAACCAACTTCCTCTATTACCCTGTCATCTGTATTAAGTCCACCAAACTTGACCTTCAATTTGATTTCTGTTAGTAAAATCACCAAAGACCTTAATTGTTGTGTCGCGTTCTTTCCTTATCACTGTTTGTTTCTAGATCTTACAACAAAATAGGTTATTGGTAATGAATATTTATCTGATGATCTCTACGTTTTTTATGAATGGGAGCCACGGTCTGTTGCATGCTCCCGTGTTATGTCTCCTTTTGAAGCATATTATCGATTGGGACATCCCTCTCTACCTTTGTTGAAGAAGCTTTGTCCTCAGTTTCAAAATATTTGTTCATTGGATTGTGAGTCATGTCTATTTGCAAAATACCATCACATCTCGTTAGGTCCAAGAGTTACTAAGCGAGTTGAGTCAGCGTTTGAGTTAGTTCATTCTGATGTTTTATGGATCATGTACAGTTGTTTCCAAAACTGGGCATACATATTTTGTCACTTTTGTAGATGATTTTCTCACATGACTTGGATTTACTTTATGAAGAGCCGCTCCTAAGTGCTTACTCACTTTTTTGCCTTATGTGCTGAAGTCAAAACTCAATTTAATGCTTCGGTACTTTAATGACCCAAAAGGTCATCTCGTATATTCTAGCTAATTTTGTGTTCCGTGGTCATGAAAACCTCCTTCTATCTCACCTCGATTTGCGTGCGCAGTCTGGGCGTGTAGTCGGGAAGCCTTTATGTGAAAAAAAAAACCTTGATAAAAATGATAATTTTGCATTAGAAATTTGAATAAAGATGACTTCGGTCAACATTTTTGGTAAACGGATCCGGACCCCTGATTTGATGGTCCCAGAGGGTCCGTAGGAAAATATGGGACTTGGGCGTATGCCCGGAATCGAATTCCGAGGTCCTAAGTCCGAGAAATGAATTTTTTTTTAAAATTGTTTTTCTAAAAAAATATAAGGTTTTTGAAAATAAAATTTGAGGTGAAACCTGTGATATCGGGCCCGTATCATGGTTCCGGAGCCCGGTACAGGTTCGATATGACTTATATGTGTTATCTGTGAAATTTGGTAAGTAAGGGACTTAGTTTGACGTGATTCAGACCTTAAATACAAAACTTAATGTTTATAGAATTTTTGAGGAATTTCATTGCTTTTTAGTTTAATTCATCGTTTTAGTGTTGTTTTATGTGGTTTGAAACCTCGAGCGAGTATGTGTTAGGTTATATGACTTGTATGTGTGGTTGGATGGGGTCCCGAGGGCCTCGGGGTTGTTTCGGATGCCCAACAGGTGAATTTGGAACTTTAAGAGCAGCTGAACCATTTCTGGTTTTGGTGTCTCGCACCTGCGATGGTTTTTCCGCAGGTGCGAAGGGGGTGCACGCAGGTGCAGATGTAGTTCAGGCTGGCCAGACTCGCAGGCGCGGAAGAATATTCGCAGGTGCGGAGCCGCACCTGCGACCCTAGGCCTTTTAATGAGTTTCCGCACCTGCGGTTGTGTTTCCGCAGGTGCGATCCCAAGGTCGCAGGTGCGGAATCCCTGGGCTGGTTATACCAAAATTCGAGGGTTTGAAATTCATAACTCCAAAATCGATTGAGAGCTCGGGATTTGGCGATTTTCAGTGGAATTTGAAGAGGAGAATCATAGGTAACGTTTTCTAACCTTAATCCATTTGTATATCAATAATCTCTATCAATTTCCTCAATCTAATCAATGAAATTGGATGAAAAACCATGAAATTGGGATGAAACTTCCCCAAGTAGAAATCTGAGGATTTAGGGAGATTTAGACGTCGTATTTTGTTGATTCTTGTTCGAGTGAGTTCATGAGCGAATAGGTGTTTGGGAAATATAATTTTTACCCGATTCGGGGACGTGGACTCGGGAAACTTTTTGGGCGAATTTCCTAATTTCGTGTATTAGCTTCGAACTTATTAGTTATTTTGTTTCCTTTAGATGATATTTACGCTATGCAATCGAATTGTCTAGCTTTGAGCCACCCGGAGTTGGATACTCATGGCAAGAGCGTGGTTTTGAGTTGATTAGCACAGTCAAGGTAAGTATCTTGCCTAACCTTGGGGAGGGGGGGGGGGNGAGTCTTCTATGTTGATTGTAGTCCGCGTACGCGAGGTGACGAGTGCGTACTCGGACTTATTTGCAAATAGACTGCCCTTTAGGATTTTAGGTCCTTATGTTCCCCTCGTCCTATAATTGTCTAACAAGTAATTAGATTATCTATACGTTGGTGTCAAGCACGTCCGTGAGTCGTACATTGTGATTTAACTAATTTTCCCTTAAGTACTACTTAGATTTAATTGATGACCGCCCATGTTGATGGTAATTCTTTGATGCTGCCTATTTACTGAGCATTGTTCAAGCTGAGTTTATTCGGTGAAGCTAATTGTCTAGGTGAGATTGGTTATAGCTGATTCTCTTGCCGGGATGATTTGGTTTCTTGGTTGCGGACTTGCACATATAAAATCGTTGCTATATTTGCCTTGTTTTCCCCTCGTTATGTTGTTTCTCTTTGTGCTTGGCATTCCTTTCCATGGCTACTTCTTATGAGTGAGTTTTTACCATTTTTGTGATTTAAGTCTTTTATTGATTTGCTCATCGCACTTTGCATTCGGTCTTGTTTGCTTTTGCGCCTGTTGTGGCAATATATGTTGTTTCTGTCGCATTCTGGTTGTTTTCCTCAGTGGCTGCATTGCATATTTAAATTGGGACTACGGACCGAGATACAGGAGCTTTCCCCCTTTACTGCATCGCATATTTAAATTGGGACTACGGACGAGATTCCGGGAGCTTTCCCCCCTGTACTGCATTGCATGACAAATTCTGAGTTGCAGACTGAGTTCCGGTGGTTTTATCATTGAGGAGATTTGGATCGAAAGATATATATATACATATTGAAAAGTATATCTGAAAAGCAACTATCTCCAGGAAAAGTTATGTTTGAAGGACTTCTATTTCGAAAGTATATTTGAAAAGTATTTGTCTTGCAGAAAAATGATATTTGAAAGAGCAGTGTTTGGGAAAGTATATTTGAACACCACGTATTTTGAAGGGACTATGTTTTAAAGATTTCTCTTTATAAAAATATATAAATATACATTCAGAGAAAGTATGTTTCAAA
Organism: Nicotiana knightiana; assembly: GCA_005239525.1. Lineage (NCBI taxonomy): Eukaryota > Viridiplantae > Streptophyta > Magnoliopsida > Solanales > Solanaceae > Nicotiana > Nicotiana knightiana. Next base: position 42,228 of record ML431593.1, read on the forward strand.
GAAGAAATTTCTATATTTCGAAATGATTATATCTTCAAAGCTTTCGAAATAAAATCACGATTTAAATGTTTTCACTCGAAGGTTTGACCAGCTTTATTGAGTTTATTGGCTAAGGCCTGACGTGAGTAAATTGATGTAGTGCTGAGTTGCTAGTGTTTTATTGAGTTGTGATTACCGACATTTGGCTTGCATTTTTTTTCATTCTCTTTGCGTATTTCTATTATGCTCTCCGTTGATTGTAATTATTGAATTTTCTTCCGTATTATTCGATCGTACCGTTAATTATATTGAAAAATCTTTAGATAGATATTATGTTTCGGTCATTGGTACATTTATGTCTTTTCACTTATTAGACCAGTGGTGTCTTGACTAGTCCTCGTCACTACTTCACCGAGGTTATTCTTGATACTTACTGGGCACCGCTGTGGTGTGCTCATACTACACTTCTGCACATTTTTGTGTGCAGATCCAGGTTATTGTTGTTAGTAGCTGCGCAGATCATTGCTGAGGAGACTCAAGGTAACCTGCTGCTGCGTTCGCAGGCTTCGGAGTCACCTTCCTGTTTTATTTTTATTCAACTGTACTTACTTATTCCTAGACAGTTGTATTTAGATTTGGTAGAAATATTTCATAGAGCTTATGACTTGTATTTATCGGGTTTTGGGAAATTGTAAACTCTATCAAGATGTCTATATCGAGACGGTTATAATTCTTTTATTATTGTTGTTGTTCAGTGGAAATGTTAGGTTTACCTAGTCCCTAAGACTAGGTGCCATCACGATACCCAACGGAGGGAAATTTGGATCGTGACAGGTACGTATTTGAAGGAGTGATAATGCTAAAGAATACATGTCAGAGTTATTTTGGTCGTACATGAGACAACATGGTATTCTACATCAATTTTTATGTGTTGATACATCCTTTCAAAATGGAGTTTCTGAGAGGAAGAATAGGCATCTACTTGAGATAACTCAAACACTTTTGTTTCAAATGAAGGTTGCTAAATAGTTCTGGGCTATTGATGTCACGACCCATTTTCTGAACAAGCCGAGACCAGCACCTGATCACTAAACATGACCGAGCGAACCATCTACGCTTATCAAATCTATTATGACTTCAAACTTTATATGCAACAAGGAACTACTGTAACCAAATACTTTTAATTGATTTAAATATCTAAAATAAATCAACTCCAAAACTTTATTCATGGTGACCAATGAAATACTGCTAAGTTATTATCAAAAACATCTGAATCTTAACCCACCGACTATGTCTATGAAGCCTCTACTGATAAACTGACGCACTTCTCAGGACATGAGACATGTCTGCCTAGCTAGTTCTCCAAGTATACAAAGAAATAACTAAATAAAGATGACTCTAAGAAATACTCCACGAACAAAAGCGGAGCTCACCAATAACACTGGAAGAGAGGGAAGTCCTAACCCATAGCCTGCTCGTCTGCAAAATCGGTTCCTACGTTGTACCACAGACTAACATAGGTCCCCAAAAGAGAATGTCAGTACCATTCATTGTACTCACTGAGTCTCAACGACAGGGGGACGAAACTTTAATAAAATATACATTACGCGCAAAGATTCTAAAGGTATGAAAACATAAAGCTTCTAAGAACAATTCTAAAATAATTGCAATATACCAGTTTATGAATATTCTAAAAGAAATTCCTTTCTTTTTCTTTCTTATAAAAATACTTCACTTTATACTTCGGGAGTTCCAACTATGTTGACCTATTTCTGTCTTAGTCACCATGTGATCGGCATGGGTTCGACCGCAACCTGATCGAATAGGCCCAATCCACGAGGTGCCACTCGCATCATGGTTCTCAGCGCTCATGTATCATACCTTAGCCTGGCTAAGTAAATTCTCAGCAACGAGAGCCTCGGCTCGTGTGCTCCCTACTTTGGCACAAGTAGTTTAAGGAAGTCAACGCCTTGGTCAGGACCCTCGGCTTGGACGATGACCCCTTCTCAGAATAGAGGATACTCCCAAAACTCTTTTCTTCCTAAAACTTCTTCTTGTGACTTTTCAAGTCTAAATCTTGTTTGAAAGTGACTTATCAGTATTCATAATAATATTCTTTAGTGTATGCATAGCATAAGCATGAAATAAAATTACTCAAGGTATTTTTAAAAGTTCTATCTAACTCTTGAAACTTTAACATGTAAGATCATGTAATAAAGCATAAAAATATGAAAAATAGACGCTTATACTTCTCGAGTAAAATACATATGCTTGAACTAGAATGTACTTAGTCAACATTAACTCATTCGTTCCAATTAAGCACATGATGACTCGTTAAAGCATTTTATCAAACACTTTGTGGGCATGTTTTTGTGAGCAGAACCACTTTAGTAAAGGGTTGTATCCACTCACCTCAAAACTCCTTGAGCCAATACGTAGGCCCCAGTCCAATTTATACCCGTCAAATTATTGATTCTACAACAACCTGTGTATTTGAATTAATTTAAAAGTTTCACACCTAAACATGGAACTTACTGTTGATACAGAGGAAGAAGGGAATTAACTTTTCAATTCTTACCTATTACTACTGTAGGATAATTGACAATAGAGAATTTCATATACCTGAGTTCAAGAATAAATGAGTTGTGAAGAACCCTATAATTTTTCGTGAAATTTCTGCTGCCTCTCGTAATTCCGTGCGTCTGTTTTTGTGTTTTCTCTAAGGCATAGGCCCTTTTTTGTTCTCTTCCAACCCTTTAGCTAGTCATGTGACTCTTTTTTTAATTGCTTTCTTTCTTCTTCTTTTTTTCGTTTTTTGTTTGTTTTATTATTTTTCTCTTTTTGTTTTGTTTTGCCTTAACTAATAATTAATGATACCCACTTTTAAATATTACTAATATTAAAATTATTATTATTCCCCTAATTGTATATCCAATTCTTTATAAATAGAGAAGTAACTCAAAATCAATCACAAGGGTTTAAATCCGTAATAGAAGTATAATTTAAGATAAAAAAAATAATTTAAATTATATATTTAGAGAGTTCTGAAACTTCTACATATTTGAGGAGTGTTACAGATGCGGTCTCTATGACTTGTTTTCTGATTAGTCGCATGCCATCTACAATGCTTGGTGGTAATGTGCCTTACAATGTTCTTTTTCTAAACAAGTCATTATTTCCGGTGGAACCTAAGGTGTTTGGATGCACATGTTATGTTTGAGATGTTCAACCCTCTGTTACCAAGTTGGGTCCCAAGGCATTGAAGTGTGTTTTCCTAGGCTATTCTCGCCTTCAAAAAAGGTTTCAGTGTTATTTTACCGAACTTGGAAAATATCCGATGTCAACTGATGTGGTATTTTTAGAGGCCACCATTTTTCTATGCACCTCCCATTTTTACAAGTCTAGGGAAGGAAGATGAGTGGCTAGTATATCAGGTAACCCGTCCTTTGACAGAACAATCAAATGATGTTCCTCAATCTCCTAGTTCTTCTATTGAGCACCAATCTGCTATTGTGCCTTCAACACCTACTCCAACTTTGTTAGTAAGACCGCCAATTGTTCAAGTCTACTCGCGGAGACAAATGAGACATGTCCTGCAACAGTTCCTTCGTTATCAGATCTTCCTCTGCCTGATCCTTCAGAAAACCTTGACCTTTCTATTGCTCTTCGCAAAGGTATACGTACTTGGAAATTCACATATTCCGTTGCTAATTTTGTTTCCTATGACCGCCTATCCTTTATGTCTAGATCTATGATTGCCTTTCTGGATCCATTTCGGCACCAAAACAGTGAAGGAGGCTTTGAATCATCTCGAATGGTCTGATGCAATACTTGAGGAAATACATGCTTTAGAGGATAACAACACGTGGGATTTGGTAGACTTACCCAAGAGAAAGAAACTAGCGGGATGTAAGTGGGTCTTCATAGTTAAAGTTAATCCAGATGGTTCCGTGGCAAGACTTAATGCTAGACTTGTGGCTATAGGGCATGCTCAAACTTACGGGGTGGATTATTTCGATACCTTCTCCCCTGTTGCCGAACTCATTTTTGCCGCTTATTTATTTGTATAGCTGCTTTCGATAATTGACCTTTATATCAGTTGGATATCAAGAATGCATTCCTTCGTAGTGATCTTCAGGAAGTAGCATATATGGAGCAACCACCCAGTTTTGTTGCTCAGTAAGAGTATGGGCAAGTCTGTCATTTGAAGAAGTCCCTGTATGGCTTGAAATAGAGTCCTCGAGCTTGGTTTGACGAATTCAGTGAGGTAGTTCAAGAGTTTAGGTTGAAAATGAGTAAGTGTGATCACTCAGTCTTTTATCAGCAATCAGCAGATGGCACCATTCTCTTTGTTGTATATGTTGATGACATTGTTATGCGGGATCTCTTCTCTCAAGTCTTTCTTGCATACGAAGTTTCATACGAAGGTTTTGGGCCAGCTAAAATACTTTTTGGGAGTAGAAGTGAATAGAAGCAAAAAAGGAATTCTTCTGTCTCAGAGAAAGTATATTCTTGATCTACTTGCAGAAAGAAATTATATTCTTGATCTACTTGACACCGGAAAGTTGGCAGCCAAACCCTGCAATACTCCAATGGTTCCTAATGTACATCTTATGAAAGATGATGACAATTCTTTTGATGATCCAGAGAGGAGATTAGTTGGAAAGTTGAACTGTCTCATTTGACTTGTCCGAATATTGCTTTTGTTGTGAGTGTTGTTAGCCAATTCATGTCCGAACCTACGGTCAAACATTGGGAAGCTTTGGAACATATTCTATGTTACTTGAAATGAGCTCCTGGACTTGAAATATTGTATAGCAATCACGGCCATACTCGTGTCAAGTGTTTCGCAGATGCTGACTGCGATGGATCCAAAATTGATAGAAGATCTACTACAGTTATTGTGTCTTTGTTAGAGGGAACCTAGAATCGTGGAGGAGTAAGAAGGAAGCAGCTTTCTACCAGAAGCCTTTCGAGGTTTTGCAAGGACTCATCTGAGGCATTCCATTCTGTAGTTTTGAGGGACCTCAATTTAAGAACCTTGAGGGCCGGAAACTCTTCATCTTCACTGTCCCATTTTCCTTCCTGAAATGCTCTATGCTCCAACTTGAGAACCACTCACTTTGGTAGTCTCCCGATATCAGACATTTCAGTTTGTGGCAACGAAACATCTGATAAAGTTAGCTTTATCAGCGTCTCGGGCAAGCTGAATTTCAAGATCTTACCATTCACACTAAGCGTTTCAAGTTGTGGAGCACTAATCTGAGTTTGAGAGGTTCTTTACAGTGGTACTTGAATTTTCGGAGTCTGGTTTCCTTCTTGATCATGTAGTCTGCTAGCTTATTAGTGAGAGACACTGTGGCCAACGTCTCTAAGCAACACAAGTTTGTAGAGTTGCGAGGAATGTGTCCATCAAAAGATGCAACAGGTTGTACATGCACATGTTTTAACCTTGGCCTGTTCCAGATGGTCATCGGCAACATTGTCCCACTGCCTACAGTTACGACAAGCAATACCTCAAAGTTTTGATCTCTGGAATGAGCTGATTCCAGAGATTATTGTAGAACTCTTAAAAGTTTAAAGTTTTCGAGATCAAAAAATTCCTGGCAGCCAGATTTCGGGGGTCTGAAGAATACTGAGCGAACTTGCAGGTTTCCAATCCTCCCTGCCCAATAAAGGCTATGATGAAAACACAACCTCCGGTGCTCGTAAAAGGAACTATGCAAATGTATATTAATAGTACTTGTTATCTGTATAAACTTCTCTTCCTTAGCTTTTGTCACACAAAAATCGTGTAACATATCATGAATTTGACATGTTCTGACTCCTCCAATGGACCTTTTCTTGATCACCATTATCAAACTTCTACCAATGAGATCATTTAGTAAACTTTCTGCAACAATCTCTACACTCTTTGGCTCTCTGCTCGGAACAAATCCCTCAATAGTCCATAACCACGCCAAGTTTGAGATTGGAATTTCTTCATCCTCACGAAATGATGCAAAATAGAGAAGCAAAGGTTTAAGATGATCCGGCAAGTGCTTGTAGCTCAGTTCTATCACATCCATGCACTCTTTTGCACTAGTGATAGTATCTAAATTTATACTCTCTGCAATTTTTCTCCAACTTTCCTCATTTTTTCTTATCCCAAACAAAACTCCAGCTACCAAAATCACCAGGAGAGGTAGTCCTTGACACTTCCTCGTAATGTTTTCTCCTACTTTATATAGGTCCGATGGGAATGGATGTTCCTTGAACAACTTGATTTTCATTAGTTCCCAACTTTCATTTTCAAAAAGAAAACGAAGCTGAAAAAGGTGCTCTATCAGGGTTTATTTCTGAAGCCACCTTACTGAGTCGGCTGGTTAACAAAATCATGCTTCCATTTTCATCATCACAGAAACATCCTTGTAAATCTTCCCATGTGTTAACGCTCCATATGTCATCAATGTAGAGAAGTTATCTCTTTCTTATTAAGATTTACGCAAGACATCTGCTGGATTTTTCTCATTCTGCTTATTGGAACTTTTAACTTTATTCAAAATTCCAAGCAACAACTTCCTCCTGTCATAAATTTGGGAAACACAACACATAGCTTGGACATCAAAATGGTACCGTATGTTCTCATTATGGTAAACTTTCTTTGGTAGTGTAGTCTTTCCAAGACCAGGCATCCCTACAATAGACACACTATCTAAATACTTTGGTCCTCTAGTGAGCCGCTCGATTAGTGTGTTTGCCTCTTCAACAAAACCCACCACTACCTCATCAAGTTGTGTAGTTTCAACAACTTGCCGGACAGGATTTGGTGCTTGTTCTTCCAAAGGGACATTAACTTCTTGCACAATCATAGCGTGGAACTCTTTCAAATGATCCTTGACAAGCTTAATTTCTGTTGTGATCCTGCTTAACAAATGCAGATACCAAATAGGATAATCTCCCATAACAAGACAATGAATTATGCATTCTGCCTGGGATGCTAGAGATATGCCTTTTGTCAAAAGATCATGTTTCTTCACCTCCTCAAACTTATGATGTTGCTTCACAACTTTCCCCAAGAAAGATTTTAGCATAGTTAACTCCTCCTGAGCTTCTGCAGTAAGATGCTTTAAAATAGAATCACACTTTCCATCTTGCAGCTCTTTCAGATAGTCTAAGAGGGAGTCAATAAATCCTAATCCATTTATCCTGGGGAAATTACATGTTGATGGCACTGGAGCTTAAAAAAAACGTCTTTTACATCTTCCATGACATGGTCAATCTTTCGTAACAAGTCAGAAAATACCAAGTTAACTTCAGCTGCTTTGTCATCAGAAAAAGTGTAAGCAACAGACTTTACATCAGCAATAAGATCTTCAGTGCGAGTAAGTATATCACTCAATTTCCCTTGGTCATCATATAGATCATCAGGCGGATAAATAAGCAAAGTTAGCAATTCCTTTGATGCTTGGAAAATGCTTTCAGTTTGATCCTTCAAAGAAGGAAGCCTCGAAGAACATGCCCCACCTTTTAATAACTCTGAGGGATCCTCCAAGAGAAAATGAACGGAATCTTCAACAAATTTTATTACATCCTGGTTGTACTGGATTTGTGATTTGATCAAACATCTTAGAGTTCCTATATAAATTTTCGCAACTTGGGGCTCAACGGGTTTGATCTCTTGCAAAGCGTTTGAGATCTTAAGTGTTAAGTGAGATGCCAGGTCTTCGTCCATTTCTTCCACATAACAATATATATACCGATAGAACCCGTCGGCAAGTGATTGGTAGGTAAATCCTTCGTCGGTAAAATGTACCGATAGAACCCGTCGGTAACTTACCGACGGACCCTATCGGAAAGCCATCAGTACATTTCTGACCAAATAATTTTACTTACCGACGAATATCCGTCGGTATATTCTAAAATAATATAATATTAGTAATATCATTACCGACAGATATCCGTCGGTAAATTAAAATAATACCGATGGACACCATCGGTGAATTTAGAATTTTAATTTAGTAATATAAAAATTAAAATATAAATAAATTCATATTCCGACGGTTATCCGTCAGTATTTTCAACAAAATCTGAAAATTTGGTTCAAATCTACCGACGGACTCCCTCGGTAAATCTGGTACATATTTTGCCTATTTTTTGTTAGGCCACCTGCCAGCCAGAATAATACAATACAAACTGAAATGGAAGCACAATAAAACTCAACTTAACAACAAGAAAATTAAACTATATCAAAACATACAAATTATACCATCAAACATCTAAACATCCAAATTATCACATCAAACATCCAAATACCCAAACATCCAAATTATCCCATCAAAATCAAAACTATCCAACCAAACATCAAAATGTATCATTCAAAGTTAACATCCAACTAAACAACAATCCACTAAACATAAAATCACTCATCTTCGGATTCCCCCTCATATTCTTCATCATTTGTATTATTTCCATCACTTTCATCCTTTCATAAATGTGGCTTTTTGGCGGAGAGCGGGGCAGGCCGGTTAAGTGGTTCACTTGAGCTCTGAGGGAGTCGATGTCTTTCCTAAGTGCGTCTCTAATCTTCTCTTCATGCTTTCTTTTTTCTCGTTCATCCGCATAGTTCCTAGAAGTTGTTGAATTGTTCGCCGCATCTCCTCAAGGTCCTCATTTCGTATGGTGGCAGATGTCCCAATACCTTGTAATCCACGAAAGAGAAGTGAAAAAAATACACGAAGAGTTAGAATTGAATAGCACTATTTTAAAGCAATACAATGCCTTTGGACTAAACATTCCTGGTTCCTACCCTACACGGAAGCATAAAAGACAGAAAACATGAGCATTTTCACTAAGGCCATTTTGTAGGCCTAAACGTGTCAAAGCCAAACTGAAGATATATAGATCAAATTGGGCTACCAGTTTTCAGAATTCGACCAAAAAAAGGTCATGACTTTTTTATATCCCCACATCCATTGTTTTCTGTGTTAATATAAGTAGTAACCAGTCTTTCAATTTAAAAATTCCATTGAATATATCTTACCACAATAGCCATGATGAATAGAATACCTATCATAATAAAACAAGTTCATACTAATATTTATTAGCGCAACCAATATTATTATACAAAGATAACAACCAGTCTACTGATAAATAATGGAACCATTATACAATATTCTAGCGTGGAGCTAGAATTTTATTGGAAACATTAACAAATACACAAACACGCAAGCTGGCTAGACTGCACGACTAGCCATAAATATAAAATTTTTATTTATAAAGCATGCAATATATATAACATTGCATGCCAGATATTACCAATTTAATCCATTAAATGTTAATATCTATTATAAAATATATACAGCAATAGTGTTAAGGATTGTGTACACAATATGCGTACATGAGTTAATAGAATATGTGTTAATTCTTTTAACTAACTCCAAACCACAGCTAATAAAAAGAAGAGCTTATTAACCACAAAGTATATACCTTGTAGTCCACATGCGAGGCGATGATAATTGCACTCGGAGGAAAGGCCATATGCTCTACCCTTATACACGCCTCCAACCACGTTCAACCACAATGGGAGAGTTTCTTCCTCCGATGGCATGATTGGATGGCCTTGCTCATCGGTCGGCTGACTCCTAACGAGCTCTTCTACTGCTTCTTTATACCGATCCTACATTAAAAGTCACATTTAGTACTTTTTTACAAGTTTGCTCTATAATTAACAACATTATTTGTACTAGTATAAGATCATTTATAAGGAAACAAATAAACTATTATGATAAACATTTAAAATAACAATTAATCTTTTTTATGCAAAAATTCATCAAACTAGTGTTGTCCTTTTCAATGTCCTTTATCTTCTTTATTTCGTTTTATATTATGAGCCAACCTACTATTTATACATTTCTTCCTTTGTTTGTGGACAAGTTGAAGATAAACTAATGCAGCTAAATGCATCAGCTAGTTCCCTAGTGGACCATTTTAGCCCCTCCCAGTAAAATTGGGTCCTTTCGTCTCTCATCTAGTAGTTTGGATATATAACCCTTAAGGTGAAAGAGTTCAGCAAACCAAATCAAGAAAATTCACCAAAGAAAAAATAAAACACACTAATTAAATTTGTTGGACCGCATTTTCCCAGAACTAGCAGAACTAATTTCTCCAATATTTAGATTTTGAAGTAAAATACTACTAGTACTTTATATTTTAATGAAAAGTCAAATTTAGTATATAAACAATCATTATAAAAAAAATTTAAGTTAATCTTGATCTTACATAAGTTTCCTCAGCCCATGGCTCAACCCAAGCTTCTTCCCCGACTTTGCTTTTTGTGTGGGTCTTCTTCCACACCTCATCACGTTTTGCGGGTCTCTTAAGAGCAGCTCCTACAAATGAAACAAAAAGAGTTAATAAATTCAAGTAACGTTAGAAAAAATCAAGACTTAGATCTCTATACCAATCTCCTCTTAGTAATCCCCGTAGACACTGAACCACAAGTGTGCAACAAGCCACCCTTCTCAGAATTACGAGCCGCTTTTGCCTGTTCGCTCTTCTTTTTAAATTCATCAGTGGCCCAATATTTAAGAAGCTCTTTCCACGGGTCTGGTAAAACCCAATCAGGCTTTTGACCTTTTCCCCGAGCATCAGAGAACGCGTTTGATAAACTATGAGCAATCCTCTTTTCAAAATTGCCTCTAATAACATGATCTTCATCGGGGCTCCATGTACACCTTTTCTGCAATCAAAATATATAGCGTTAGTAGATAAATAAAGTTAGATAGATATATAGTTTTCTACAAACAATGTATATGTACCATCAACTTTTGAGTATCACCCTCTAAGAGCAATCAAGCACTTTTTTATTCCTCAAAGATAAACGTGTACACTACAATGTAAAGAAAAGTTACTGTACTATCATAAGTATCACTTAATAATAATTAATTGGAGATAACTTTTTACAGAAAACATGGATCGGCAACATAACAGAACATGGTAAATAATGACCTATATATTACAATTTCTTTGGCATCCATCAAACTCTCTTTGCTCAGCTCATAACCTTCTAAATTACCAAATCCAAATTTTCAGGGCTGATGTTGCAGAAGTTTGCATTCAGACACTGCAGTATGAGGAAGCTAAATTTAAGGCATTTGATCTGGCCTCAAAACCTGAGGGAACTGGCACACCGACTAAGGATTTCAAGTGTTAGTGAAATGCGTCAAAAAAAATGTATATGTACCATAAACTCATTAAGTGTTAGTGAAATGCGTAAAAAAAAATGTATATGTACCATAAACTCATTAAGCATCGCTTGCTGCTGACTATGTGGAATACTCGTCCAAGTCGGGTAGGCACCATTATAAACCTGCCTAATGGCAGCTGAAATTGCATTTGCAGCCGATCTAGAAGGATAAAACCTGCAAGACAATGATAGAAACATTTACAATATTGTTAATTCAATAATTAAAATATAAGATAGACATTAAAATAGCATAAAAGATTAAGCTTACCCTTGCCCTTCAGCAATGATACGTATTCTTTTAAGCCTATCTGCATGTCCAGGTGGTGGAAGATCTACATGTCCAGGTGATGGAGGATTTGGACCATGAACAGAAGGAGTCGAAGGAGTAGGCGATGCCTCAGAACTACTCGCTCTAATATTCAACCTAGAAATACGTGGAGATGGAGTAGCCTCTGATGGAGACTCTGGAGATGGCCTACTTGTCGTATGCCCAGACATACGATGTTGCTCTATGGCAGCGAGATAAGCTGAGTGCAAGTCCTGTGTAGCTTGCATCGAGCCATATCCCGAGGGAGGCATATTGGGAAAAGGAGCAGAGGATGGCATCTCGGGATAGCCCGAGGGAGGAATCGAGCTAGAGCCTGCGGGAGGCACAAATGGATAGCTCGACTGAGGCATCCCGGGATAGATGGGGGGAGGCATCGGTGGGTAGATTGAGGGAGGCATACCATAAAAAGGATGTGATAATGGTGGCTGGCCCTGTGAGCGAGAACGCAATGGTGGAATGGAAGAAAGAGGTTGACTCGATCTAGACACCGTAGCCTTCTCTTTTCCTTTTTTCTTTTCATCACTCTCACGAGAATTATTACTCTGACGCCAATCATTATTCTCACCGGATGCCATCTACATAGTAAGAATGTTAGAAAAAATAAGTTAGTAAAAATTTTCAGGTGGATGACATAGAACATCATGTGGCCTTTTATTTTCATAGTGCCATCTCATGTGTGGAGCGGAACTCATCAATGCATACAACTTTTTTAGCTTTGGTATAAGAGGTAAATAATGCATAGACTTAACCGCAACCTTATTCCCGCTGGCAAGCTGTTTAAAGCGAGACATTCCACAAAATTTACAATTCTCTAAATTTGCATTATCCTTATAATACAACATGCAACTCTTTTCACAACAATCAATTCTCTCAGAAGAAAGTCCTAACTTGGAAGCCAATCTCTCTGCCTTATAGTAATTATCGGGTATGTCTAGGTTCGGATGAAGTTCTTTCATAAGCTCAATCATAGAGTCCATGCCCGCTTGAGAAACACTAGCATCTGATTTAATACTTAGTAGTCTAATCGCTACAAACAACTTAGAGTGCGACACGCCGTCGCAAAGTGGACGACTAGCAGACTCTAACTGTGCAAAAAAATGATTTGCCTCTTCATTGGGAGCTTGATCAACATAATGTTGGTTGTCACCCTCATTGTACATTCCAAAAGCATTCGTAACCATTTCATGTAATTTAGGATCTTGACTACTTTCACCAATATCAAAATTATGGTTGTAAATATTACCATAACTACCCTCTCTCTCCATGACTAGTCCACACATAGTAATTATCCATAAAGCCCTTACTATATAGATCAACCTTAACATCCTCTAGTTTCAATCATTTTCTACACTTGCATTTCGCACTAAGGCACCTAATCATCCCCTCACTTTGGCTAAATGACTTAGCATGATTAACAAATTCTTCAACACATTGTACAAATTCATCTCTTAAACCCCGCCGATTAGGAAGATTCCTATCGTACATCCACATACGATGTTCCATCTACATATACAAACAACAAATTTATTATTCTTACTCATTTAATACTATAATTACAACAGAAAACAGAAATTTGAATGGATTCTACCCTATTTTAATCATGAACACAAACTCCTATACGATTCTACCCTATTTGATTGTGCAACTTTTTTAAATTTTGTTCATAAATTTTGCCTAAAGAATCATGAATAATATCATTATATTCTCATGATCTCTATTGCTGCGTGTCACATAGAAGCATAGAAACATAGTTACTCTAAACTAAATAGAACACTCATCAAAGTTAAAATATCAATAACAGCACTTAAAGAGAATTTCAACAAGATAAGAGATCAAAGAAATCATACAACGAAACCCAATATGCAACTGATGGAGAAAAAGGAAAAAGAGAAATTATTGGAAGCCATAGGAATGGATGGTATTGGCAAAAGCTCCAAAAGCTCCCTTAAACATAAGAACTATCACCCAAAAACCGACCTCAAACCACCCCAAAAAGAAAACTTACCGGGGATGGAGAGGAGTGCCGACGATAGCCGCTTGAATTGCCGCCGACAATGGCCCTAGGGTTGAGTGCCGACGACGAGAAAGAGAAAGGCGCGAGTGAGGCGGGAAAGAGAAAAGAGTAAAAAAAAGTATTTAGACCACTAAATCAATAACTTTTAAACTTATTTAAATTGAGTGATCATGACAAATACAAGCATATACATAGTTTTTTTTTTAAATATGTTGTATCAATATATTAAAATTTAATTAAATATTATTGCATACTTATTTAATTATATTTGAAACTACAAGTAATATGTTATTTAATTTGAGTTATGATATGCTAGTTAGTTTTGTTTTACATTCTTTTATCAATCATATTGAATTCTTTAACTTTTGAAATAAAATTAATAATATCAAAATTAAGTGTTATAAAATAAAATACTATTCACAAGAGAGACATGAACCCCTTTCGAATCATATTAAATTCTCAATTCTTAAATTTGATGTAATTTTATTTATGATCATCGTTATTAAAATATTAAAAGACCATATCATTATAACGTAATTTGTTGTCTAGATCAAATATGTACTCCTATAATTTATTGTACAATATAAGTGGTACAAGATTATAACCATTTCAATTCTTCTATTTAATTAGTTATTCACACATTAATTATATATAATTCTATTATTTTCTAATCACATTTAGTGTATAATTATCAATGTATAGGCTAATCATTAACATTACTTATATAAGGATGCCACTAGTTCACTAATACTTAGTGTTATTATCAATATATACAGGCTAATATATCAATTACGGACATTACTTACAAATATATTATTAATACACTTATACTTTTTGTAATTATCAATCTACAAGCTAAATACAACTAATACACATTCAATTAGTATATGATCAATGTGTATGATAATCAACTGTTAATATTACTCAAGGACACCGTTAATACACTTCTACTTACAATAATTATCAATTTATAAGATAAATCATCACTAATATTTCTTACGAAAGACAACTAATACACTTTTTCTTAGTGTATAACTATTAATGTATAGGTTAATCAGTATGGTTAAGGATACTACAAATTCACTTTTACTTGGGCTATTCAATCACTAAAATTACTTAAGTATACAACTAATACGTATATATTCTTTGTAATTATCAATTTAAAACCAAATTAATCGCTAACATTTTTTACTGATATTTCTAATACACTTCTGCTTAGTGTAATTCTCAGGTATAAGCTAATCAGTTAGTAATAGTTCTTAAGACTACTACAAATAAACTTTTGCTTAATCAGTGTAATAACTAAAAGATAGGCTAATCAGTCGTTAATATTACCTAAGCATACCACTAATATGCATATGCTTTATGTAATTATCAATTTATAAGCTAATCAATCGCTAACATTTCTTACAGATATTACTAATTCACTCCTACTTACTGTAATTATTAATGCATAAGCTAATGAATCAGTAATAGTTTTTAAGACTATATTAATACATACTTAATTAGTATACTTATCAATATATATGCTAATGAATCACTAGCGTTACTTCATGATACCACTAATATTATTTAACGATACCACTAATAAACCTCCACTAACTTTAATTATCAAACTAAAGATAAACAATCCCAAATATTTCTCACAAATATCATAATACACTTCCATTTTGCGTATAATTGTCAATGTATCGGCTAATCAATCACTAACGTTACTTATGTAAGGATACCACTAGTTCACTAATTAGTGTTGTTATCAATGTATATAGGCTAATCAATCACCAAGATTACTTACTATTAATACACTTATACTTCGTGTAATTTTCAATCTACAAGCTAAATACAACTATTACACTTCTGCTTAGTATATTATCAACGCGTATGATAATCAATTGTTAACGTTACTTAAGGACACCATCAATATACTTCTTCTTACAATAATTATCAATTTATAAGATAAACCATCACTAAAATATTTCTTACGGAAACAACTAATACACTTCTTAGTGTGTAATTATTAATGTATAGATTAATCTATGTAGTTAAAGATACTACAAATTCACTTTTACTTTGTGTAATTATAAATTACTAAGATAATTACCACTAATATATTTTTAAGTATTGTATTACCTCCATTTAGTGTAAATTTCAATAAATAGGCCAATCAACCACCAAGATAGTTAAGTAAATACTTACCGAGGGACTTACCGGTAGCCCCCTTCGGTATTGTGTAATAAAAAATACAAAATTATTATCTATAAGATTATATATTTTACCGACGGAAGTCCGTCGATACCGTAACAAAATTCAAATTATTATGTAAAGGCAGCAGTCAATAACTTTATTTTTTTTTCAGTTATTATTTTTAAAAGTACCGAGAGACACCGTCGGTACCTAAAAAAAATAATTCAAAAATATAAATACAAAATGTTCCGGGGGAGTCCAGCGGTAACTTTATTTTCTTTTTCATTTATTATTTTTAAAAGTACCGAGAGACACCGCCGGTACTTAAAAAAATTAATTCAAAAATTTAAATACAAAATGTTCCGAGAAAAATAATAATTCAAAAATATAAATACAAAATGTTCCGAGGGAGTCCGTAGGTAAATTACCGACGGAGTGCATCGGTACACTTATTTAAAATTTGACCGGCATAATTTTTTATTTTAAAAAAGTTAAAAATTAAAAAGTTTAAAAGTACCGAGAGACTCCGTTAGATAGTCCTTCGGAATCTTGGTCGGTAAACACTTGTTTTTTAGTAGTAACAGGTAACATACGTAAGCAGCATTCCGAATGACAACCTCCATATGATTTCTCTAGTTCCATGCTTGCATCTTTTATGAATCCGAGGAAGGTTTTGAGATACTTTAGGCTTTCTTCAAGGACTTGAAATTCTTTCTTCAGAAGATCAAACTTGTTCAACTCTTTATTGTTTTTGAAAAGATCCTTCACATTTCTGAAGAATGTACTCAATGAATTTCTGAAACAATGGACTGCATAAATTTGGTAAAGGCCACTTTCCTGGATTCAGTGAAAGGAGAAACTCATAACCTTCTTTGACTTCAGCAGAAGATAAATCTGCCCTTGGCCCTGAAACAATATCTCCGACTTGCATCCCATGTCCTCGCAACCTCCCATCCTTAATATTCCTCCTTTTTGAGTTGCCAAATACAAAAATGTATCAAGAAATCTCCTCTCTATTTCAGACATTTTTTATCTCGCGGAATTGTCCTCAGAATGGTGTAGACAGATCTCAAAGTAAAGAGATTTAAAACAAATCACATTCCCAGGACCAAACATGAGATTTGCAGCCTTTAGTGTACTTGCGGGAAATAATCACAATATTGGCATTTTAGATAAACTAGAGATGTTTCCACAAGTTTAAAATGACTCAAGTTCCTCGATCTTCTTCCGTTTTTTTAATCTATTGGTGATCAATATGGATTCCTAGTTGTTATTGTTTCAGAGAAAAAAACAGAAGAAGAAAAAGAAGCTAACCTGGATAATTGCTTTGTTCTTCCTATGATGACAAAAAAGCTGCAACAATAAGTTTGTTTGTTCAAAAGTCTATTGATTACCTTTGACAGCAGATAGTGAGCAAGAAAATAACAAAAGTAACAAGTAATGAACAAGAGATTGGGAGACTTGGGGCATCTGATTTCTTTTTTAGTCAATTGTTTTAGAGCTCGTTGCATAAAGATTATTGTAAATAACTGATAAGCTTTAAATGCTGAAAAATACTTGTAAGTGTTGAAAATTTTATAAATAAATAATTATGTGTTTGGACAAAAATGCTAAAATAAAGTATAGATAAGCTCATATTTGTTATGCTACGTCGAATGGCCTTAACAGTTAACACCATAGGCAAACCATAGTGTAGTTTTCAAATAATGTTTAGAGAATTAGTAACTCAAATAAGGAGAAAACTACATTATAGTTTGCACGTAGCATAACAAATATTAGTTTTCTCTCGCTGATTGTTTAGCTAAAATGGCAGCAAAAAACCAACAGGCTGCTTTTTTCTACTCCAACCAAAACAATTATTTGTAACAAAATAGTAACAAAATAATGTCAGACACCACAAAGGGGAAATATATAATACAACAACAATAATAACATATTTAGTGTATTCCCACAAATATAGTCTTGGAAGGATAGTATTTACGCAGTCCTTATCCCTGCTTGCGCAGATTGAAGGACTATCTGAAAGACCTCGACCCAATAAAGCAAAACAAAAAAAAGGAGAGATAAGATTCTCCTACAGTACTACAATAATTACCCCACAAATAGCTCCTCTTCAATCAAGAAATGAAAAGTGACCTTAGTTGCTCCATAATATGTTCTTTTTTTGTTTGCAGAATTCATATAGATCCTGTATATGTCAAAGTAATGGCAAAACTTCTTCAAAAACGGTAGCCCACTGTATGTCTTCACAAAAGGAGAACAAGAGATTGGGAGACTCGAGAGGAGAACATAACAAAAGTAAGAAGTTATGAACAAGACTGGGAGACATGTGGTTTCTTTTTTAGTCAATTGTTTTAGAGCTCGTTTGGTATAGATGATTGTAAATAACTAATAAGATTGAAGAATATTTTTAAGTGTTGAAAATTTTATAAATATGTGTTATGTGTTTTGATAGAAGTGTTAAAACTAATAATAAGTAGTCTTTGGTAAAACAAATATGGTCATACCATGAAAATTTGGGAGAGGATGGTGGAAGGGAGGATAAGGAGAGCGGTGTCTATATCGGAAAACCAGTTCGGGTTCATGCCGGGTCGTTCTACTACGGAAGTTATCCACCTTATCAGGAGGTTGGTGAAACTATACAGGGATAGGAAGAGGGATTTGCATATGGTGTTTATTGACCTAGAGAAGGCATATGACAAGATCCCTAGGGACGTCCTTTGGAGGTGTCTGGAGGTGAAAGGTGTGTGGTGGCTTACATTAGGGCGATAAAGAATATGTATGATGGAGCTTTGACTCGGGTTAGGACTGTGGGAGGTGACTCAGAGCCTTTTTCGATTGTTATGGGGTTACACCAAGGATCTGCGCTCAGTCTGTTCTTATTTGCTCTGGCGATGGACGCACAAACACACCATATCCAAGGAGAGGTGCCATGGTGTATGTTGTTCGCTGATGATATAGTTCTGATTGATGAGAATCGAGGCGACGTTAATGGGAGGCTGGAGGTTTGGAGGCAGGTCCTGGAGTCTAAAGGTTTCAAGTTGAGTAGGACTAAGACGGAATATGTGGAATGTAAGTTCAGCGACGTGACAGAGGAAACATATGTGGAAGTTAGGCTTGACTCACAGGTCATCCTCAAGAGAGAAAGTTTTAAGTACTTAGGGTCAATTATCCAGGGAGATGGGGAGATCGACGGGGATATTACACGCCGTATTGGGGTGGTGTGGATGAAATTGAGGTTAGCGTCTGGAGTCATGTGTGACAAGAATGTGCCACCGAAACTCAAAGATAAGTTCTATAGAGCGGTGGTTAGACCGGCCATGCTGTATGGAGCTGAGAGTTGGCTAGTCAAGAATTCACATATCCAGAAGATGAAAGTGTCACACCTCTTTTATGTCCCACAACCCTATTACGAGGTTGAGTTAGAAGAGTTTTTCCAATCGAAGTGACATTTTGAAAAGGGATTATTTATTGTTTAGAGTCGCCACTTGGAATTTAGTTTTGGTGTTCCAAGCCACCTTTTATCTTGAATCCCTTAACAAAGGATGGTTTGACTCTTAATTTATGGTCTACGAAAACAGAAGACTGAGTAAGGAATTCTGTTGACCGAGGGGAAGGTGTAAGGCACCCCTCGAGTCCCGCGGTTCTAGCACGGTCGCTTTATTGACTCATGTAAGGCTTAAATCAATTTTTAGCTATTCTTGTATTTTATTGATCATGGCTTATTTATTACCGCTTAATTAATTATTATATTTTTATTAGTTGTGTTTACCAAGATGCGGAACGCACACAAGGTACTTCTTTGAAATTAAATATTAAACCAAGGTACGGAATATACACATGGTTAAAGCGTAATTACTTTTAAATCTAAAGGGATCGAGACGCGGAATGCGCACATGATCCTTTTATTATTTAAGCATATCAACCCAAGGTTCGGG
>ML431594.1:0-19933 GCA_005239525.1 Nicotiana knightiana
GGGGGGGATTTCTAGAATAACTCATGCCACCAAGCTAGATATGAAAAAGTAGCCTAGATAATAAGTGGTAATTTGAAAAACTTTTCTCAAGCATACTAGTTCATTGATTTTCTTCTAAATTTCAACAGTTAATGAGGACATCTGTCATTACAGCTGCTGAAGGGAAAGTAGCTCTGAAATAAAGATCATTAATCGGTAACCATGTTATTAACCATACAATCTGAACTGGGTTTCAATAAAAATTTCTCTGCTTTTACCTTTAAGTAAAAATAAATTAATGTGCAGCTAAAATCTAAGTTGCTCGGACACAGGTACGGATCTAGAGGTCGGATTTTTCAAGATGTAAATTTTAAGATTCGGGGATACGGATCCTAGTATGGATACGGGTGTGGGGACCCGGCTAAAATAATTTTAAAAAAATAAAAATCTCTCTAATTTATGAGAAATTTTGTGGAATACTTACGTATAGCTTGTAAAGTGTGGATTTCCTTTTTATTATCAAATTGTAGGTAAGTAAAAAATTGATTTCCTAGATAAGATATGCTATTTTTGTCAAATTTACTCTAATTTTAGTTTTGATTTCGGTAATCAAATTGTATCTCGTCTCGAATTTTTCTGTCCGTCGTGGTCAAAGTACCCAAAATTGTTTGACCAGATCCGGTACGGATCCCATACCCACACCCATACTAGTGTCGCGTCGACACGGGTGCGGCACCTAAACTGCCATGTCGGAGCAACTTAGGCTAAAATAATACGGAAGTGTACTTTGAACTTTATAACAATATAAAGAAAAGATGATACAGTCCAGCTCTGCATCTACAGGTAGGATTCAGATAGTGCAACTTTATTCATTGTTTCTCAAATGATTTGTTTACAAAAATTTAGTCTTCAGTTCTATGGAGTAACTCCTTTATCTCCTTTCCAACAAAAGAAAAAAATTAACTTTTTGACCAACAAAAAGGGAAAAGAAAAGGTAAAAACTTCAGTTTACCCATGAATTGGAGCAACTAGATAACTATAATAATATTATTCGAGGGATTTCTATATCACCAAGAAAGTTGAAAACTAAAACAGGTTTTTATTTACTAGTAGGTTTTTATTTACATGCGCAGCAAGTCAAATGGCTCCTCAAGTATGGACATACCTCAAAAGTTTGATCACGCAATGCCGCTTCTTCATTGTGACTATGTTTCTCACTAGAACGTTTCTGTTTAAGGATAAAGAAATACATCAGAACAGTCCTGTTTATGGAGTTGATATTATATCCAAAAATGCCATTTTGCAGGATCATTCTTGTAGTTTTCAGTACAGTAGATAATAAACTGAAGAGGTACATTCATTCTTTGGACCCAAGGATAAATCATGTTAACAGCCTTGCCACTTCTCCATCGGAGCATCAGCAGTATTAAACCAAGAAATTTGTCTGACTTCTTATTAACTTGTCGTTTTTGGTATATTACTAAATTTTCTTAAGCATAGGTGCAGAATTCTCGTTGTTGACTAACCAAATCAAATCCCAGTTCCAAACAAATTAAATGTACAAATAACAACGGAAGTCATGAACAGCATTCTTGTAACCCAGGAGCTGTAAAGGCAAGCTAAGAAGAGAAGTGGAGTACATGAGAGGTACTTACCTCCAAAGAATCTGCAGGCATAGGAACATCTTCAAGCGGCTCATGAATATCATTAGATTCAACAACAAAAGAATAATTATTTGGCTTTTTGTCATGCTTCCTCCTTGCATTAGAAATGAAACCATCACCATGAGCTTCACGAAGAAGTTGAGATTTTGTTTCACGAGCAAATCTGGTGACAAGAGAAAATTTCTCCAGTACTTGAATAGAAAAATGTCGAGGATCATTATGTTTTTGTCTTTGACTGCCATTTTGTTGAACATATGTGGAGCTCTTATCAGGGGCTCCTCCGTCGGTCCAACTGGGTGCAACGGATGAAATTGGACTGTTTGCAACAGAAACGGCCCCCGGAAGCTCCAAGGAAGAGAGAGTTCTCTATAAAAATCATACAGTATGAAGTGGAAGTGTGAATTTGTGAAAGAGCAATAGATGAATTGTAGAATGTTAAATGACATTAGCCGCACCTGGAGCGGATCTTGGAAGTCATTGACAAGAAATATATTTGCATCTTCAGCAGACCTGAAAATACCCTTAACTAGTGAGTGACAGGAAATCCTCCAGTAATCTAGTTACTCTCTGTCAGTACTAGGTCAATGCACGACAAATTAGATACCAAAATCAACCAATATCCCAACTTTTCAGTACTAAAAGTATCTTTGCCTTCTGAAACGTGAAAAAATAGTTCGTAGCTATCCATAAAGAAGGTGAACCAGCCAACTTCCAGTACAATTAGTTACTATACCAGAATTTCAGCTAGCATAAACATCATATATCAATTGATAGGTGGCACTCTAACTAGTATTTGCTAGTAAAGTACACTCACATCTGCCACTTCCAGAGATCATGTTCTTTCAAATTATCTCCCATCTATCAAAGAACCTCCCTATGTTTTCAAATAATATTACTGATAATTTGTTTATCGTTATTTGTATGTTACACTAGCATCAAACAGCAATCCATGTGTGAGCTGTCTTGCTCTAATTTCTACTTTCTCATTCTTTCCATCTCAAAATAAAAGGTAAAACGGAAACATAAAGGGATTTGGTCCCAAACTGCAAAGAAGAATCAACAAGAAAGAAAAAGAAAAGGAAAACACATAAATCTGTGAATATTTTTTAATAGTCCATTTAGCTAGTTATCGAATCATAAAAAGCTGATGCCCAAAAGAAGATAAAGTAACCAATTTACCTCACAAGAAAGGCATGTTGCTTAATCGTTGCAAGAAATTCCTTGAGACCACCATTGTAAAAATAAAGTGGAGGAAATGCTAGTCCTGCATAAGACATGACAGTTGCACAATCAACAAATTGGTACTGTGGGAAGTATGAAAAAGATCTACCAAAAATGGCTCGGAAAATGAAGCCAGAATGTAACTTATCAAAAAAATATACAAATAAAGCTATGCATGTAAGTTTTAAAGCTAGATAGAAAAAAAGATGTCTATCCATCAAGAATGCATATATGCTTATATACAATGGATACAAGTTAAATGCATTGATTTCAAACATCATGATATATTGATAAAAAGGGCAGCCCGGCGCACTAAGTTCCCGCTATGCACGGGGTCCGGGGAAGGGCCGGACCACAAGGGTCTATTGTACGCAGCCTTACCCTGCATTTCTGCAAGAGGTTGCTTTCACGGCTCGAACCCGTGACATACTGATCACATGGCAGCAACTTTACCTGTTACGCCAAGGCTCCCCTTCATCATGATATATTGATAAGCAGAATAATTATGCCTAAATCAATCACGTGGATTACCAAAGAGGGACCTGAAACATCATGATATTATAAGACATTTGAAACAAGGAGGACCAGCAACTAAGATTTTCCAAAGAATTTTGATTTACGGAAGGCTTGTCATGAAACTTAAACCTATGCAGAAACAACAGAAAACACGGAGCTAAAATGAACTAATATTCCATTCATTGACAACCCTTTTAGAAAATGTTGCTGGTTTCACATCTTTTGTACATAGGTTGAACAATTGGAGCCACATTGAGAAAAAGGAAGCTAGTTTTACCACCGAAACAAACAGTAAGACAATCGTGCAAAATTGGCACATACCGGAGAAAAAATCCATTTTTTTCCTTATAGGTACTGGAGAAAATAAGAAATCCTTTGATACTTTGTCAAAAAAATTTGCTGTTTCAGAAGAGGTATCGTATCTTGGTGACCCAAAATTTAATTGAACATGAAGGATAACAGGGAGAGATCTTAAGTTCAGCTAGCAAGTTGAGTTTCGAGCAACATTCCACTTTAAGTTCAGCTAGCAATGTCCTCACCGCTAGCAAATTTTCACTTTTTTCAGTTAGCAAATTAAATTTCCCATCATTCTCAATGAATCAAAGCCAGCCATATCCTTAGCCTTTATAGGAGCAACTTTGATCCCACTCCAGCTTCAAAATTATTGCCAATAGTTGCCGATTTTACTTAAGAAATTCTCCTACAGTCCTATCCACGAGTCCTAAAATTTCCATAAAATGAACTAAAACTTACCATGGATTTAGGAGCAATTTTGACTCCAACCCTAGCTTCCAAAGTATTGTCTGTAGTTCTTGTCTTATGCTTCGCAAAATTTGCCTACCACAGGTCATAACACTGCCATGAATCATAATGTGTTCCAAATCTTGCTCGATGAACTAAATTTAACCATGTATCTAGGAGCAATTGATTCCTAGCCTAGCTTCTAAAGTATTCCCAAATAGGAGTTGTCTTAGTCTCGAACTGCCCAAAAGTCATAACATTGCCATGATATCAAAATGCTTATATTCATGGAAATCCATTCGAGAAAGCATAAATCAAAATGAAACATATTTTAAGAATCTTAGGGCTTGTTTGGCCAAACTTCCTAAACCTGCTTATGTTAAATGACTTCTTCTTAGATGGAGCTTTAGAAGAAGAACTTTCAGAGAGTTGTAGTTTTTTTTTGGCACACATCTGAGAAGAACTTTTATATGTATTAGAAAATTAATTTTTGTTTGACCAATCTTATCAAAAAATGCTTATGAGTGTCAAAATACGAAAATGGACATGCAAAGATTCAATCTATTGTTTGTCAAAAAGAAAGAATCACTTTTCTACTAGTATAACTTACATAAATAAATGATTTTTAACAATTTAGTATGAGAGACTTTAATTAGATTTTTTAATTTTATTTAATTAAAATGTTGAAAAAAATAAGAAATAAATCAAAATATTTATTAGTATAAAATATACTTAAGCCAGATGGATTAAACTTAGGAGGGATAATCTAGTAAATACAAATTTTTGATAAGGATGTTTTCTTAATAACATATTTTATGTTTCGGATTCTAATTCCGAGGAGATGCTACAAATTTCTACTTTCTTTGACAGTAGAAAACTGCTTCTCATGATGCTCAATCACGTTTTTCCCCACAGGCTCAGCCAAATAACTTAACTCTCCAAATAAGAAAAAAGAAAAGAGCTATCCAAAAGTTGAGCAAATAGGCTATTGATCATGCCAAATGAAGAACATAGATGGATTATCTCAGAAAACAATAGCATTGGACTTTCTACTTCCTAAATTCTCAAGAAATTATATCAAGTGACAGCTGAGAAATTGAGTACTGAAGCCACACCAGGCATGCAAGGAATAATAATACTGATAATTTAGAAAGTAAAAGTGATCTATTTCCAACAGAGACAAATAGAGTAGCAAGTAAACTAACTTCTCACAACAGAAAAGGTTAAACTATTCTATGGAAACAACAGTTAAAAAATCATTGGTATAGAACAGAAAGGTTTGGGAAACAATAGTACATGACCACGTACCTGACGACAAAACTATAATAGCATACTGCCAACCCAATGTAGGAGTGTGTCTACGGATTGACCTAATATCCGAGAAAGGCACTGCTCGTATTGTATAGAGACTCTTATCTGAACCAAGATATAGAAAAGATAACATTATGGAACAGCTAACGGAACGTTTTATGTGCATAAAATCACTACTCTTTTTTGAGTCACAATACAGATAACCTAAATCCAACCTTTTTCAGACAGCCTTGCACTTGAGCTTTGCCCTTTATATGGAATCCAAGTCTGTCACAAAAGCACTTCAATGGCTCAGTTAAATAGGCAGAACCAATTGATATTTGCAACAAAAGTGAGCCCCCCCCCCCCCCCNTGGGAAGGATAGGGAGAAAACCAAATTTAAGTTAGAAAGAGGAAGGCAAAGGGTTACTTGGTTAATGTACTAGACTGCATTAGTTTGAACTTTGAAAGGAGAACTCGTTCCGTTTTCACTGATTACTCCAAGAGGTTATCGGTATATACTACAAGCCAAAAATTAAGGGGCACCTCGTATATTTAACCCTTATATTTATTGCTTTAATAAATTATATTAAGCCCCGTTATGCATACTCGTATTTCACTCTTTGAACCAACTGTTATATAAAGAAATTTCCAAACAGTAGGAGCTTTTGCAGATCCAGTTGCATTTGAACTTTAACACCACCTCACACCTATACTTTGGTACGAAAATTATGGGAGGCAGGGATGTAGCAAACTTCAAAAATCATGTATGCCACAAAGAGCAAATGGTCCAATAGCAATTATCAAAGACTATATTCGAAAATTGGTCATACATAAAAATGAGTCTGACGAAGCATGGAATCTACTTACCATTAACAGAGAACTTCCTTGCTTGATCAGCTTGAGCCGACCTCTGATCCTCTCCCATGCATGTTGAGTTGGGTGTATTGCCACATTATCTTTCAAATACACTATTTCAACACCAACTTGTTCACTGGATGAACTCGGTTTACTGCTACCACTCGTAGTCATGCTTGTCGAACCCTAGTACACACCACAAACATAAAAAACTTTAAATCCATTTACCAAATCACAACAAAGCAGGACAATAATCAGCTTCATAAACTTCTGGAGGAGTAACTAAAATACTCCCTCTGTCCCAATTAATATGAGACACTTTCCTCTTCAGTCTATCCCAAAAAGAATGGTCATTTCTACCTTTCTTGTTTTAACCATAATGAGATTATTTGTAGCCACAGAATGTCTGTGACTGATTTTAGACCACAAGTGTCAAACGTCGTTCTTCCTTAAACTCCTTGCTCAGTCAAGCACTTTCACATAAATTGGGAGAAAGTCCAAATGGAGTATATTAAACAAAATCAACAAGCTCAACGGCTAGAATCAAGCTTCGTAGTAAATCACACATCATAAGCACACATTAACTTCATCAAAATATACAGTAAATTCTGCTATTTAAACTCGAGATAATTACGTATAATTCAGAAATTTATAAAAATAAATAGATAATTACTCAATATAGTAGCTATAATTTTTTTTTTGTGTGTGTTTGTCGATTATCAAACGTAATTTGTGTATGATGATAAGATAATTCGCGATAAAAGTTGCTCAACAGTATACATAAATTCGCGAATCAATAATTAGCATATACTATAAAAATAAAAGCAAGGATCACAAAAATAACAATCAAGCATCGAAAAGTCACAAGCACAAATAAGTTAACCTAATATCCATTAACATTCCGCTTTCAAGAGATGAATCAATAAGTAAATGGACAAAATAGGAGCAATTGAATCAAAATGCGAAGAAACGGTAATAAGTAAGTGATCATAAAAGATTGTGAAAATGGCGAAGAGGTAAATTAATGCTGACTTGATGCATAGAAGCAGCGTAATCGGCGTCGTCGGAGAGATCGTGGAGGTCTATTTCGTGCATCGATGGCGAATGACTGCTGCTGAAGTAGACAAGCTGCTAGTCTTGGTGACTAAGGAAGAAGAAGATTCAATAGACGGAGCAGGTAACGAACGGTATACGTATTTCCGTGTGTATTTTGACCCTCTTTGAAACAAATCTATCGTTTGCTCTTTATATTTTTCTCTTCTTTTTTTTCATAAACAAAAGTATTTTATTATATCGTATTATTTAAAATATAATATATATTTTGATTGTTATTATTTTATTATATCATATATTTAAATATGTCATTATGTGGTCATATTATTACCTTATTTTTTCTCTTATATTGTCCATTCTTATAATTAAATAATTCTATGTTATCTTTGACCCTATTTTTTTACATAATAATTCTACTTTATACTTTATTTTTTCTTTGTAATATTGCAAGTTAATTCTTTATATTATTGATGCATGACGTCATAAAACGACGATAAATAATATAATCTACCCAAATATTATATACATTAAAACGATACAATACATTATAAAGCAATACGTAATAACCATCCAACAAGCTGTTAATTGACCATATTAATCAATCATACTGTCTCAATTCCCAATCCTAAATTGTACCAATAATTATTCTCAATATGATTGGCAGATCAGTAGATAATAATATAAGTAAAATACAAAAATCTTTTATTGGATCATTTCCTTTATTTAAATTGTAACTGATATTACCAATCATGAAAAGGTGGTTTGCTTTGCTCTCTGACATTTGAACGAGAAAAAATATAGCAATGCGAAACACTAGCCTTAGTTGCCGACTTCCTCATCGTATTTTTTTTATCTTCAATTGAACTATCAGTTAGGTTATTGTTTATTCGTAATATGGTACAATTGAATTTACACATAATTTACAGATAAGCGAATCAATTTGATCTCATAATAATAAAGAAATCAAATAAAAATGCAAGACTTAACGTTAAAATTGAAATAAAAGAGCAAGTAGCTTGGTTCCAGGAGCAGAGCTTCCGGAGACAATAACAACAATATTAATGAGCAAAAAATAAAATATTTTTGAGCTTTTGAGTAGTATGTAGCATAAGCTTAGTCAGAAAATTCCTCTCCCTACGATGGATGTTGAACTCATTATTTATAGTTGCATCTAAGGAACAAGGCTCTATGATTAAGCCCCTCTTGAAGGACAATTATGAGAGTCATTGAAGAATGTGTATCGGCATGTATGAATGCCATATTCTCTATAACGAACTATATATTTAATATTGCAGAATATTCTTCATTAAATGCTATTGGGTGGCAGACATTTATGAGCAACATTCCCTTCGAGGGTTATCGAGATTGCTGCCCCCAGACTTGATTTCCACCTATCTCGCTCTTCATCTGTCTCTGGTTCCACGTGTTGCCATATTATGCGAGTATTTAATATGAACACGTTTTGCCCTAGACAGATAGTCCCCCTGCTTTCTGGTGGCACATCTTTGTGTCACCGAGAAGTTGGTGAAGATACCTTTCTTGGCGAGAATTCTTTGGCCCCCTCTGGAAAGTTTCTGACTCCGCATTTAATGCCCCGAACACACGTCATCCCACGATTCAATAATACTTTTGCTGGTTCTCGAGGTCCAAAGAGATGTGCACACTGCTGCCGAGCGCGAGGCAGCCTCTATTGAAAGAGTAAGTAATTTGGAGGCAACCTTGAACTCCAAAGCTGAGGAAGTTGTTGTTGCTGAGGAGAAGCACACCCGGATGGAGAAAAGTATAAGAGGGTCACGAAGCACAATAAAGTTTTTAACTCCACTTTCCGTGACCTCGACATCAACCTTCAAGCTTCCAGATCCGAGTGGAATAACCTTTCGACCGAGGTTGACCATCTTAAGGCAGATCTTCAGCCCCGAACTGATTCCCTCACTGTTGAAAAAACATATTCTATGTACATGATGAGGAGGAAAATCTTGTAGGAGGCCAAAGCAGGCGTTACTCACTTCGATGCTAAGATTACCAAGGCCCGTGAGTTGGAGTTAATTGTCCGGAGGGGTCTCCCGGTCCAACTTGGTGCGACCAACTCTTCTAGTTCTGGTTATGAGTTCTCGGGAACTAAAGAAGAACCTGAAGGGGATGATGATGAAGGTCAAGATCTTGATCCGGCGACAGATCCTCCTATTTCTCCTGTGGACGCAGATGCTTCTCTTTCCCCGTCTTCTGGGGACTCAGTAGTTTAGCTTTTGCTTTCTTTTTCCTTTGTTGTTTTCTTTTCTGTTTCTTGTAATTGTGCTGCTTGGCACGTTTGTTGTATATGAAAGTCGGCCCTCTTATGTTTATAGTGATCTTGAAGAGGACGTCTCCTGTTCATTCCTGCACTAACATTTGAAGTACTTGATTAACTTTCCAATGATAAAATTAATTCATCATATGGACAAGAAAAAAGATGTAAATAAAGGGACTTCACTTTATTTCTTTCACTTTCAAAAGTTCATAAGCAATACATAAGCATTCGTTGTGCTGAAAAGAAGTAAATAAGTATTCGTCGTGCTTCAAAGAAATTGCCATTACTTGTGGCTAATTTGTACAACTTGTTTCTGCGGGGCTGGCCTTGCAGTCCCCGGTCCCGATGATACATCTTCGCTCCCAGATTTCGTTGTCATAGTTTATATGGAAATCATGTTGTTGTATTCTCATATCATTCCCTCCAGTGTTCGAATACGAAGAATGCAAATTCGTACACCTGTTCCTTTTCTAGTTCCACTAGTGAATGGTTCTATAATCTTTGGTCGGGCATCACGCTTCATTTCCCATTACGAACTTTGCTACTGAGCAAAATATTGTCTCTCGTTAGGAACTTTGCTACCGAGCCAAAGACTACCTAACTATGTCGTAACGACCTGTTGTTCCCATACCTTGTCATTTAAAATTTCTGCTGATGGTACTTCCTTCGTAATATGTTTTCTGTTGTTGTCCCGTTATAAACCTTGAATGAAAAATCCAATTAGGACAAAAACTAGACGAAGGGAAAAAGAGTGCAGCTCATACTTTCAGTATAAGTGGTACTCATTAGCAATAGTATCTTTTGAGGTGTTTCACGCTCCAATTGCTCGGCAATTTTACTCCGTCTTGATTTTCTAATTCATATGATCCTTTTCCAATAACAACTAAAACTCGGTAGAGGCCTTCCCACATTGGACCTAGCTTTCTTGCGTTGAGGTCTCAGTTATTTTGAGTCACTTTTCTTAAAATCAAGTCTCCCACATTGAAAAAATGGAGATTGGCTCTTCGATTGTAATATGATTCCATTCTTTTATTTTGGGCCGCCATCCTTATAGCGCCAAGTTCTTGTGTTCCTCGAGCAATTCTAACCTGACCAGTAATGCTTCGTCATTTGCTTCTTCGTCTTCCCGGAAATACCTCATGGTAGGTTCTCCTACATCTACCAGGATCAAGGCTTCTGCTCTGTAAACGAAAGAGAAAGGTGTCTCCCCCGTGCTTGATTTGGTCGTTGTTCGGTATGCTCATAGCACTCCTGGAAACTCTTCGGACTATTTTCCTTTGGCTGTTTCTAATCTCTTTTTGATATTTTGAATAATTACTTTGTTCATCAATTTCGCTCGGCCATTTGCACTCGGATGATATGGCGATGAGGCGATTCTTTTGATTTTCAGGTCTTCAAGGAATTTCGTGATATTTGCGCCTATAAATAGTGGCTCTTTGTTGAAGATTATCTCTTTTGGTATCCCGAACCTGTAAACTATGTTCTCCCATAGAAAATCTACCATTTCGCATTCGCTGATTTTCTGGTAAGGACCTGCTTCAACCCACTTAGAAAAGTAGTCAGTTATATCAAAAGAAATCTTACCTTACCAGAAGCCGATGGCAGCGAACCGACTATGTCTATTCCCCATTTCATGAATGGCCAAGGCGACAAAACCGAGTGCAATAATCCTGCTTGTTGATGCACCAATGGTGTGTGTCGTTGCCACTTATTTCATGTCTAAACATAAGCCTTAACGTCTTGTTCCATCCGGGACCAGTAGTATCCTACTCTAATTATCTTTAAACCAAATAATCTACACCCGAGTGATTTAGATCCCTTCGTGAACTTCTCTCATGACATAATTAGCTTCGGAGGCTCCCAAACATCGGGCCAACGGGCCTTGAAAAGATTTTCTATACAGTTGCCCCCCTGAAGCAGTATAGAGCTGCTTTTGTGCGTAGAGCCTGGGATTCCTTGGCATCTTCGGGTAATTTTCCATGCGCGAAAGACTCAATAATCTCATTCCTCAAGTCCCATACCAAGTTGGTCACGTTTACGTCATAGTAGCCCTCCACACCCAATACCAAATGCATAAGTTGCACGACAGTACCGGAGTCCGATCCCTTCATTTTCGTGGACGATCCCAAATTGGCTCGTGCATCTGCTTCTGCATTTTCTTCCCTCGGGATGTGGGTAATTTACCATTCCCTGAACCGTGCAAGCAGAGCATGGACTTTCACTACACATTGTTGCATGTGTTCCTCTTTGGATTCGAAAATTCCACATACCTGATTTACTACTAGTTGGGAATCACATTTGATTTCTATGACCTCAGAGTCCTGTCCCCGGTCCATCTCGAGTCCTGCAATCAAATCCCCATACTCGACTTCATTGTTAGTGAGAGGAATAGTTCTTATGGTCTATCTTCGGGTTTATCCCGAAGTTGTGATTGGTACTGCAGCAAGACTAGACCCTTTCATATTGGAAGCTCCGTCTATAACAAGGTCCAGACTTCCCGTCGATTCTGAAACCAGCACTTCTTCTTTGGTGGCCAAAGGCAACAGTCCGGGATTGAAATAGGCCAAAAAGCCAGACAGAGCTTGTGATTTGATCGCAGTTCTAGGTTTGTATTCTATGTCAAATTCACTCATTTCGATGGGCTGACTCTGAATGCGCACTTCTCGGGGTTAAGCTTCATGTTGTGCTTCCTTAGGATGTCAAAGGTTTCTTGCAGGTGTTTTAGACGATCACCTGCGTTCAAAGACTTAACTAGCACATCATCTATGTAAACTTCCATGGTTTTCCCTATTTTTTATTCACAAGTCTCTGATAAGTAGCTCCGGCATTCTTCAGCCTGGAAGACATCACATTATACCAATATGTCCCGAAGTTTGTTATAAATGAATTTTTTTTCCTGGTCATCCGGGTTCATTTTTATTTGGTTGTACCCGGAATAGGCATCGAGCAACTCATCAACTCGTGATCGGTCGTCGTATCAATCATTTGATCAATGTTTGGCAATGGGAATGAGTCTTTTAGGCACACCTTATTTAGATCCTTATAATCTACGCACATGCGAAATTTATTGTTCTTCTTTAGGCCTATTATTATGTTAGCTAGCCAGTCAGGATACTTTACCTCCAGGATTGAGCCGATATTAAGCAAACAAGTTTCCTTTTCATGACGAATTTGTTTCTGAACTTGGCAATAGGGCATTTTTTCTGCCTTACCGGAGGGGTGTTAGGATCCAAACTTAGCTTGTGCACACCCACCTCTCGCGGAATACGTGTCATTTCTGCATGCAACCATACAAAATAGTCAGCGATAAATTTAAGAAATTCAATAAATCTTGACCTGGTCTCGGGGTTTAGTTCTGTCCCCAAGTGGAACTTCTTCTTCAAGAATTCTTCAAACAATGCGACTTGCTCGAGTTCTTTCGTAGTGGACTTGGTTGCGTCCATTTCTTCGTGCACCTAGAAGTACCTTGGTACCTGATAGAATTCCAACGACTCTTCTCCTCTATTCATTTCATTTAGCTTGGGAGAAGGCATCAGTTCTTGTAATTGCTATGCCGCATGCTCATTTCCTTTGCTACTGGAAACTAAGATCGCATTCATCTCCCTTGTCGTCGGCTGATCTCCTCTTATATGTTTAATTCCCTTCGAAGTTGGGAATTTCAGAAGTTGATGATATGTTGAAGGCACAACCTTCATCTCGTGCAGCCATGGTATTCCAAGAATAATATTGTAGCCCATATCACCGTCCACTACTTCAATAAGGGTCTTCTTCATTACCCTTTTGGAATTTGTGGGCAACAAAATTTCCTCTCGGGTTGTCACGCTTGCTAAATTGAGCCCGACGAGGA
This sequence comes from Nicotiana knightiana, assembly GCA_005239525.1. Lineage (NCBI taxonomy): Eukaryota > Viridiplantae > Streptophyta > Magnoliopsida > Solanales > Solanaceae > Nicotiana > Nicotiana knightiana. The sequence continues at coordinate 13,457 of ML431594.1, forward strand.
GCTTTGTAGACGGAATAATGCTTTCAGTTAGCTTGGCTTGTTCCAGTACTCTCCACTGGATAATGTTGGCTGAGCCCCCTAGGTCCACCAAAACATGGTTAATTTTAAAATCTAAGACATTAAGATATATTACCAGGGCGTTGTTATGCGGTAGTAGGAGTCCATCTGCGTCTTCCTCTATGAAGGTAATGTCGTCTTCAACGACTTCCCGAAATATCTTAGTATGAGTAACCGATACCTTCATCTTTTTGCTACCGAAAAGGTTATACCGTTAATTTCATTCCCCCAGAAAATCATGTTGATCGTTAGACGAGGGGGATCTTCTCCTGCTTTCGAGGGCTCCATATTATCCCGGTTGTGACCGTAGTTGCTCTTAGCCCTGTCACTTAAGAATTCCCTGAGATGGCTATTTTTCAGCAACGTCACCATCTCTTCGCCCAGATGTCGACATTCCCCAGTTCTATGGTCGTTGGTCCCACGGTACTCGCACTATAGACTAGGGTCTCTCTGACTGGGTTCAAATCTCATCGGCCTCGGATAGGTGGAGTCCCCGGGCGTGATACCTCATTGTCCTCTAATGATTAGTTATTATGGTAGCGAATCTATCCGCCGACCGAAAACCTCAACTGCGTCTCTCGTCCCTTTCATAGGGCAAAAACAGATCTCTAGAAGACTGTCGTCTGTTTCAAAATCACCCTTCAACTTTTCCCTATTATTTTCTCAATCTCGGCCCTTGGTTGATGTCAGGAAACTGAACTGGTCGTCTTTTATCCTTGTCTTCGACTCGTAGCGGTTGTGTACATCTATCTGCCCACGTTGTTGCTTGGAACTCGATCAGACTTTCCTTCAGTTTATGGGAAGCATCAGAACATCTCAGATTCAGTCCTTTAGTAAATGCCTCAGCTGCCCATTCGTCCGGCACGACTGGTAGCAACATCCTTTTCTTTTGGAATTTGGTCACGAACTCCCGTAGCAATTCGAACTCTCTTTGCACAATCCTTAATATGTCAGACTTTTGATCTTGTACCTTCCTGGCCCCGGCATTGGCCTTGATGAAATAATCAGCGAGCATCTCAACAGAATCTATTGAGTTCTCGGGTAAAAGAAAATACCATGTCAGGCCCCTTTTTGTAAGGGTCTCCCCAAATTTCTTCAACAAAATTGACTCAGTCTCGCGTGGAGCCAAATCGTTTCCCTTGACCGTCGTTGTGTAGGTGGTGATTTGCTCCTGAGGATCCGAAGTCCTATTATATTTTGGCACATCTGGCATCTTGAACCGCTTCGAGATCAACCCGGTGTCGCACATGGTTTAAATGGAAACTAGGTGTATTTCTTTGAATTTGGTCCTTTCAATATTGGCGGTGCATCTCGGATTTGGTCCATTCAGGCGTTCATTTCCCTCATAAACCGCATGAGTTCGATTTTAAAAGGATCATTCTCATTGTTGCTATCGGATCTACTAGCATTTCCCCCCCCCCCCCCCCCCCCGGCTTTGTCGAATACGAACTCGCCCCCTGGGGGTGTTGTTATCAGCCCTCTTTGTTGTTTAGTTTGTGGGAGCATCGGGAGGAACTGGACCTTGACCATTCGCGTTGTTGGAAGCACCTGACAATGTCTGTCGCAATTCTGTCATGACCTGATCATATTGCGAGAGATGGCTCATAATAGCCTCTTGTTGCACCCTCGGGATTCTTATGATTTCCACGACATGATCGTCCTCAACATCATCGGGATTCACCTCCCAAACATGTCGTGAGTATTGTTTGCCATGGACCGTCATGGCATGATCCCCCTCGTAGTAGGTATCGCTGATTGAACCTTCTTGTTGAGGCTGATTTCCCTGTGCCTCAACATTGTGCGTGATGTCGACATCATTATCTTCCATATCTTATGATTTTTGTGCTAAGAATCAAAGAATCAAATATGTTAGTAATATATGCAAGGATAAATCTAATTACGCAACTATCTAAGCCCTATGGTGGGCGCCAAACTATTTACCCGTAACAGTTGAATTTGTACGTGATTTATAGACAAGAGAATCGATTTGATCCCAAAATGATAAAGAAATCGAATAAGGATGAAAGACTTAACATTAAAGTTGAAATAAGATACCAAGTAGCTTGGTTCCAGGAGCAGAGCTTCCAAAGGAAGTAACAACAATGTTAATGAGCAAGAAATAAAATATTCTTGAGCTTTTGGGTATTGTGTAACATAAGTTTAGTTAGAAAATTCCTCTTCCCACAATGGCTATTGAACTCACTATTTATAGTTGCATCTAGGGAACTAGGTCCGAGGATCAAGCCCCTCTTGAATGACAATTATAAGGGCTATTGAAGAATGTGTAACGATAGCCTATGAAGGTCATATTCTCTATAACTGACTATGTATTTAATACTGTAGAAAATTGTTCATTGAATACTATTGGGTGACAGATATTTATGAGCAACATTCTCTTTGGGGGTTATCGAGATTGCTGCCCCGGACTTGATTTCTACCTATCTCGCTCTTCATCTGTCTCCGGTTCCACGTGTCGCCCTATTATGTGAATATTTAATATGAATATATTTTTCCCTATATAGTTATCATCTGCACCCAAAAATAAAATATAGAGATACAAAATATTAGCCTTAATAAGAATTTTACCATGGCCGGTATAAATTATTCTAAAGTTTTATTTAATAAAATGATTTATAAATTAAGGTATAAGTTATACCAGAAATGAAAATTCTAACTGGATAAAGCATAAGCAATGTATTAAATTATATAATGAGATTCTTTTTGCCTAATGTATCCAACTAAATGATCCAATTAGTAATTCTTGCACAATTAAATTAGCCAATGTTGCTCATAACATGAAAGGAACAAGTGAAAATTTTAAATTATGTCTATACTGATCCCTAAAAGAACCATAGTGGATAATTCATGCAAGTATATAGATTTCTTACTAATATGGTAGGTGTGTGGAAAATATTTTCCTATTGAATTCATTTTCCTTAAATTGGAGGAATATGACTTCCTTACCAGGAGAAGAATTTTTTTCCTTCTAATTTTCAACATTTCCCACCCCTACTCCCACCCTCCAATCCACACACTTGCCACCCCTGCCCCCAGACCTCCCACTACCACCCTATACCATGTACGCTAACCTCACTCTAACCACCCCGACCACCTTATGATGGCACCCTCCCGCCACCCTACAACCCTGCCCACCACCCACTGCTCCACTAGGCCCTTCCTAACTACCATTCCACCCATTTCCCCCACCATAAATCTCGGCCCCCAACTCCCTCCACCCTTCCCTGCTCTGCATCCATGGACCTTGGGACCGAAAATCCAAACCCAAAGGTCACCGAGTCGAGGTTCGAGGTTCTAGTTTGGGATTAAGATCGAAATCAGAGGTTGGGGTTCGAGGTCAAGGTCACAATTAAGATTAGGGTCGACTTCAGGGTTCGAGTCGAGTTTGGGGTTAAGGTTGGGATTAGGTTAGAGTCATGGTTCATGTTTAGGTGGGGTCAGGGTCGGGGTTGTAATTAAGATAAGATCTAGGGTTGGGATGAGGGTTGGAGTTTCGGGTAGAGGTCGGGTCCAAGGTTTGGGGTCAGGGATTGTAGTTTAGGGTCTATGTCACAATCAAGATCAAGGTTAAGGTAGGTTGGAGATCAGGATTGGGGGTCGGTCAGGGATTGGTCAACTTTGATGCGACCTCGAACTTGACACCGAACCTCATCCCTGCTCCACCTCGAACTTTGAACCCGACCCTGAACCCTAACTTGAACCGGAGCCCGACCTCATTGATCCTCCCACAATCCATACTCAACAATGAGTGCAAACGGTCGTGAAAGAATAGTACCCAATAATGAGTCGGGGTTGAATTCCTCAGGGAGCTAAATATGGGTGTTAGGATGTACACTTGATGAAATATCTCACTTACACTTCCATACAAGAGGGTTTTGTAATTTACTTATACAATCTATACTAGCAATGATTAACGAGAGAAAAGAAACTAGAGATTGATAAAAAAAAATTTGCGTTTAAAATGGGTAAAAGTCCTAGGGATGTAAACTCTCACATAGGTGTTAGCGTAATGGGTTAATTACGTTAACGCTTGTTTTAGTGATCGGAGTGTTCTAGCTCTCAACTCTAGGTTACCCACTCAATACCTCTCGGTCATAGAGTGATTTTGTCCAATTTGGCTTTCTCAAGCCCAATTTGGGTATCAAATCAAATAGTTGATATGAGCTCAAGTTGGTTTTTCCCTATCTCTAGTTCAACTCTTTAACGCTAGCCAAAACCTTAACTAGCTCAATTTTCTTGTTAGCCAGCTTTTCCTAGACTAGGTCCCTCTTTCTCAAGTAATAACCAAGTCATAAAGGCATGATTCATTGTTTGCACCTATTAATTCTAGAAATATTGCAGCAATAAGACTAAATAACAAACACTCAATCATAAACAAGTATTAGATTAATTACTCATAAGGTTTACACACTAAGGTTGGGTCAACTCTAGAAAATATCTAGCTACTCATAATAGAAATGGAAGAAAATAAAGAAGAAACACTAATTAAATCCATAATAAAAAATTAAAATGATAAACTAATGTGTCTTTAACCCAAATTGTTCACCAATTACCAAAAGTGATAAATGACAACGGCTACAACTCAAAAAACTCTAAAACTTGCCCTAAAAAAGAGTTTCCTGTCTATTTATAGTGGTCCAAAATTCGCTAATAAAAATGCCCTTTTGGGAGGTTATGTGGCCTCACAATTCCTTGTGCGTTCCGTTGTTTACTTGATTTTGCAAGTTGAGGAATTCTGCAGCCACACAATTTGGTCTGCGATTGCACTTCAGCTTTTGTGGCCACACTTTTCCTTCCGCGACTTCACTTTTGCAAGGCTTCACTCTTGGTCGTTTTGCATACTCTCTGAACTTTTTGAATTCTTGTTAGTGCGATCATATTTTGCGGCCGCACAAATTGTGTGCGGTCCGCACTTTGCTTCAATCATCATCTGAGTTTCAACACCAAATCTGCGGCCGCATAGATAATTCTGCGGTCCGAGATTTCTTCTGTGGATCGCACTTTTGGCCTGCTGTGCTTCTTGTTGTCTTATGAGCCAGAACACTTCTTTTTGAATTAGATTTCTTATTAGAGTCCAATTCTCCAATATTCTTGAAATTTGCACAATTTTATTAGTTTTAGGAACATAAATCAATACTTTCAGACTAAAATTAAAGCAAGAAGGTACTAATAAGTGGTTAAAATTCACACTTATCGCCCATCCCTGGCCCCCAAACCCTAATCCCGTACCCCGTCCTGACCCTCGAACCCTCCACCCGCCCCACTTTTTCCCTCTGTCCTTAGCCATTTTATCTCTCATAGTGTTTGCCAAGATTATATATTGTTCAAAGGATATTTTTTGCTAACTAACTAAACAATAAAAGATAAATAAGAAAATGATATATTTTCCAATTTTTGTTTTTTGGAGAACTCTTTCCGTGAAAAATATTTCTTTCATACCAAACAAACCTGCAATATGTCTAGATCTTTTTTGTAGAAGCACTATCATTAATTTAACTCTTCTTTCGTATAAAGAGAAATATAATATTTAATAACGATGTAAATTGTAATTTGCTGCCAAATATTTGAACAAATGAAAGTGAATTAGATTGAGTGAAGTTTTTATGTTATGATTATGGAGGCATAAGCTAATTTTTAATTATTATAGATATTAATTATTCATAGTAAGAAGCACCGACAATGTATAATAAATTGTTGCGAAGATAAACACGCTAAATGACGGGTATAAATGACATAAAATAAAGAAAAATTAATTAAGAATTCTTATTTAATGGGTAGCCAGCTTTGTTGGATTAGATATAATGTGTGTCACTGAGCTATGAGTCCGATTTTTCACTATGCTTCATCCTAATAGATGTCGGCGCTATTGAACCAACTAAGAGTCCATTTGGATGAGCTTATTTTAAGTGACTTTAAAGTCAAAATAGTTTTTAATCCACAAGTTAGGGATCTTACTTTTGGCTATTGACTTGTTTTTGGCATTTAGGGTGTCTTTGGTATAGCGGAAAATATTTTCCGAAGAAAATATTTTCCTTTTCTTGAAAAATAAGTAGTAATCTTATTCATTTTCCGGTGTCTGGTACACAAATTAAGGAAAATAACTTCTCTAGAGTATTCATAAATAATTTAGGTACAATAAACATGAAGCCATAAACTTTCGAACCAACAACTTCCGAACCCACAAATTTCATAAAACTTCCGAACCGCTAAACTTTCGAAACTGTGAAATTTCGAACCCGTAAACTTAATAATTTCAAAACCCATAAACTTCCAAACACATACACCTCCGAACTCGTAACTTTTGAACTTGTCAAATTTTAAACCTGTAAATTGAAAGATGAAAAACTAAAACAGAAAATATATAAAAAAAATATTTTTTTCAGGGAGGGGGGGGGGAGGGGG